>PVJA010038010.1:0-20012 GCA_004027025.1 Myocastor coypus
GAAAAAAAAAAAAAAAAAAAAAGAACCAGAGCAAGCACAGTGCATATGGAGCAGCTACAACCATGGTAGATCACAATCTAAATATAGTATGTCAATAACCACTTTAAATGCTCTGGATGGATGAATTAATACACAAGAGCTATGAGAATAGGGGCCCGGCAGCATGGCTTAGTGGTCTAAAGCGCCTGCTTAGGAAAGCTTAGGCGGATGCAGGGACCGCAGTTTGATCTCCAGCACCACATGCTGTGCCAGCCCTGCCCTCAGGGCAGGCTGAGCCAGCCATAAAAATAAATAAATAAACAAACAAAAGTTCTGAAACAAGGAAAAAAATAAATAAAACTAGGATTTTCTTTTTAAAAAAAGACCTATGAGAATAAACAAAAAAGCTCCAGGTATATGTTGTCTGTATGAAACAGACTCCAATATAAAGACACAATTATATGAAAAGCAAATATGTCGGGAGCCACTGAAGCTGAAATTGACTCTATGTAGAGGGCAGCATAAGGCCTCATTGCCTAAAGCAGTCAAGATTCCTCAATCCTGAGAAAACCATCCTACCAGACACTGCAGGCCATTAGTCACTAGACAACCTTGTGTCTTGCAACTTTGTAAAAGTAAAAGTAAAGGCCCTTACTATTCTTGGGTCTGGGGTTTTGCCTATTAGGCTTGATCCACCATGGAACCTCGACTATTAACTCTTGTCTTTATTTTCTGAATCCTCTCCTAGTTTTCTCCTGGGGACTATCAAGAGATCAGCAAATCCTTACATAAATAGATAAAGGAAGATATACCATACTCATACAATAAAAAGAAAAATAAAGTACCTATGATAATTTCAGGTACAGCAGATTTCAGTAGAAGGAAAAGTACCAGTGATAAACTGGGCCATTGCATAATGATAAAAGAAGTCAATTCTGCAAAAAGACATAATAACTTTTACTGTATATATCCCTAACAATAATGTCAATGCATGAGGAAAAAACTGATAGGACTATGAGGAGAAAGAAATGAATCCACTATTACAGTTAGATATTTCAACACCCCTCTATCAATAGTTGACAGATACAGCAGGCAGAAAATCAGTAAGAACACAGTTGAATTGAATATCACCATCAATCAACTGGATCTAATTGACATTTATAGACTATTTCATCCAACGTCAGCCGAATATACATTTTTTCCAAGCTCATGTGGAACATTTACTAGAATAGACCACATCCTGGGCTCCAAAACATGCCTTAACAAAGTTACAAGAACAGACATCATACAAACTATGTTTTTAGACCACAGTACAATTTAATTAGCAGCCAATAATAGAATGATAACTGGAAAATCCCAAAATATTTAAAGATTAAACAATATTTCTCAATAATAGACGGCTAAAGAAGTCTCAAAACAAGACAATCATTTGAAACAAAGATACAACTTACTAAATGTTGTGGGTTGCAGCAAAAGCAAAGCTTAGAGGAACATGTGTAGCACTGAATGCATACATTAGAAAAAAAGAAAGATCTAAAATTAATCGTTCATTCTTTCACACTAGAAACTAGAAAAAAATGACCAAAGGAATACCAAGAAAAGCCCAGAAAAATATACTAAAAATTAGAGCAGAAATCAATGAAATATAACACAAAACAGTAGACAAAAATTTATTTTCTTTTTTATTTTATGTATTTATTTTTCTCTTAACTTGGAACCTTTGTTTGTTTATTCACTCATATTTATGGCCGGATCAGCCCACCCCGAGGGCAGTGCTGGTGCAGCATGGGGTGCCGGGGATCGAACCGCAGTCCCTGCAGCCACCCAAGCTTTCCCAAGCAGGCGCTTTAGACCACTGAGCCATCCTGCCATAAAAAACTTATTTTCTTGAAAAGATAAAGAAGACTCATAAACCTCTAGACAGGACAGTAAACAAAATCACTAGCAGCAGGGATAAAAACGGAGCTATCTTACTCAGTTACTTTTTACTCATTACTAGGACAAAATGTCCAACACTACAATGAAGGAAGGAAAGGTTTACTTAGCTCACAGCTACTGGAGGTTTCAGTACTCAGCTGGCCCCCAGACAGAGTGGCACATGACAGAGCTCAGCACTACATGGCGGCAGAGAACAGTGAAGAGCAAAGGGCAGCAGCTGCAGCTTCTAGCAAGCTTTTCTCTCCTGCTTACATTGTAAACCAACTACCCTGGGGTGGGGATGTAGAACTGACACGATGTCCATGCCCTCCTCTTGCACAGGATAAGGATGTTTATAAACTAAGAATCTGGGCTCCCTGCTGAGTCGCTTAATTAAACTTCTCAAGTTGACACAATGTATGGACCACTACAATCCACCCCTTGTGATCTCGGCAGCCAGACATTTCCGTAAACCAATTTTCAGGTGCATAGGCATGCCTATTAACATTTTATAACTTGAACGTGGTATTACATTAGAGCCATGACACTTTACCCTTGGATACCCCCTCCCCATAGACTCATGAACATCCCTTTGCGCAAAAGGAATTTTACTCCATTTCTAAGAATTGCCAAAGTCCTAACAGTTTCAGCGTTGGTGAAAATTAAAAATCCCAAGTCTCCTCTAAGATGTAAGGCAAACTCTTAGCTGTGAGCCTCCATACAAAAAAAGTCAAACATACACAACATTCAAAAGCATAAGATAAACATTACCATTCTAAAAGGTATATACAGCAGGATACAAACAATTGGAAGCAAATCAAGTTCAAAATCCAGAAGGGCAAACATTAAGTCCTTTAGTTCCATGCGGAACATCCAAAGCAACCTGTAATGAGTTGTGAGCACCAAAAGCCCTATGTGGCTCCATCCCTACAGCACTTATGCTCACAGCTTCCACGGATTTTCTCTGGGGCTGGCTTTGCTCTCTCCTTGTTGCTTTCCTTAGACAATCCACATTTTTTGGCTTTTCCAAACTTTTAAAGTTTGCACTGAAATAATCTTCTCACTCATAGGAGTTGCTAGATACTCGGACCTTCATTCCCTGGGATTAAATTCTCTATGTCAGCGCCATTCTGCAACATGATGTGGCTGCCTCCTCCACTCTGGAACACGTCTCTCTACAGCTTTCTCCTCAAAGCAAAGTCCCTCACACCTGCAATTTTGAAGCTGCAAAGGGCAAAAACCTGGCACCTCCTGTGTCACCCTCAGGACAACTTTCCACTCTCTCGTTCCTTCTCAGCAATGGAGATCTTCTTATCTCTATCTTTGCATTCCACAACTATATTGGAGCTTCCTTTCTAGCCAAACTCATAACATTTTAAATAATCCTGCTGGGATCTTTGCTCTTGATTCTCAACATAAATATGACTAAAAGCCCCCAACCACATTCATGCCTCTTCCTCAGTATTTGACTACCTTTATATTTCTTTTACAAGATTAACTAGTCCCTTGTACTTAATCTCAGTCTCAGGCAAAGCCTCTTGACAGGAGCAAAATGACAAACTTTCTGCCAAGTTACAATACAAATCATCTGGAGTCCAAAAACCAATGTAGTCCTTTCTCCCAGCAGAAACCTCTCCAGTCTAGTCTTTACAGGCAGCCTTTTTATCAGTGTTCTGGCCTTCTGAGCTTTGACCAGAATCTCCCATACAGAACAGCTGAAGCTGTTCCAGTCCTTTGCTTGTAGGCAACTTCTCCAAAACTTTCCTATCTCTTCCCAGAAGCTATTCCCCAAAGCTTGTAATCTATCTACATTGTAAGGTTTAGCCACAGCAACAGCTCCACTCCAGGTACCCAATTTTGTCTCAATGACTTTTTACTCATTGCTGGGAGAAAATACTCAACACCCAAAGTGAATGATGGAAAGGTTTATTTAGCTCACAGTTACTGGAGGCTTCAGTCTATCCTTGGCCAGCTCCCAGGCAGAGTAGCACATGGCAGCAGCAAATAGTGAAGAACAAAGGGAAGGGCAGCAGCTGTGGTTTCTAGCAAGCCTCTCTCCTCTTTATGTTATAAATAAACTACCCTGGGGCTGGGAGAGTAGAACTCACACAATGTCCATGCTCTCCTCTTGCATAGGATAAGGATGTTTAAAAACTAAGAATCCTGGATTCCTGCTGAGTCACTTAGTTAAACTTTTAAACTTCTGAAGTTGACAGAATGTATCAACCAGTGCAACTACAACTCCTTATGCCATGGACCTTTAATTATAAAAACATATTATGTAAAACTCAATGACTGCATATTTGGTAGATAAAAGGGACAAATTCTGTGGCTTGATGTTAATAAGTAGGATATGGTAGAAGTGATGGGATATCTCTTTGGAGAATAAAAGACCCTATCTTGGCCTGCCATCTCATGTCAGATACTATGTTGTGAGGAGACTCAGAAAATGTATAAACAGTCAAAGCCTGGTGGCAGACATATAAATTAACTTAGAATCAGATCTTATAGGATGTGATGACAGATACCAGTAATCCCAGAACTCTTGGAGGCTAAGTCAGAAAGACTGCCAGTTCCAGCCCAGCCCACTTGACTTAGAAACTTATTGAGGACTGAATTCTAGCAGCTACCATGAGTAAAAGGGTTGTAGCTCAATACAGAAACCCTGAGTTCAGTCGCCAATACAGAAAAAATTAATAAAGAAATCTTCTGGGGCCTGAATTCCTGACCTACAGAAGGTGTAGCACAGTAAATACTTGTTATTTTGTTTTTCAAATACTTGTTATTTTA
The DNA here is from genome assembly GCA_004027025.1 of Myocastor coypus. Taxonomy (NCBI): domain Eukaryota; kingdom Metazoa; phylum Chordata; class Mammalia; order Rodentia; family Myocastoridae; genus Myocastor; species Myocastor coypus. Next base: position 4,687 of record PVJA010038010.1, read on the forward strand.
ATGTGTATGTGTTTGGAACAATTTTTTAAGCAGCAGTAGATAACTATTACATATTCTTTCTTTTATTTTATTTTCTTGTTTCAGAACTTTTGTTTGTTTGTTTATTTATTTATTTTTATGGCTGGCTCAGCCTGCCCTGAGGGCAGGGCTGGCACAGCATGTGGTGCCGGGGATTGAACCGCGGTCCCTGCAGCTGCTCAAGCTTTCCTAAGCAGGCGCTTTAGACCACTGAGCCATCCTGCCGGGCCCCACTATTACATATTCTGACCAGGAATTTCTATTTCAATATATCTACACTAAGCAAAGCAGTTTTTCCAATCCTTTTACAGATGAGAACATATGTTAGAAATCGTAATACTGTGGTACCTCAATTCATGAACTTAATTCTGTCTTCAATTCTGGTGACAAAATCAAATTGGTTTAGAACCAAATCAAATCCAACAGTTAGGATCAATGTTGACCTTATGAAGAGATTTGATTCAGTTCTCATCTAATTCAGTTTGTGACCAGAACTGGGGAAATAATTAAGTTCTTGTATCAAAGTGCCAAGGTGCCACCGTATCTGGATCATCTCACTTGAATAAATAGATGTATGCAATGGGCTAGAGACTGTTGTCCCCATGGGTAATAGCTGAGGAAGGCAGACCGATCTTCCTGAAAGTCTGTGGGAATCAGTTAACCAAAGCATCCAAAAGCCAAATGAGAAGCTCTGCCCTAGAGAAACTTCCATATGGGCACAAGGAGCCATGAAATAAGATATTCACTGAATCCTCATAATTGAACAAGACAACTCAAATCCATCAGTAAGGAAAGAAAATAAACTGCATAATTTTTGCAACAGAATTCCACACAATAACTATATTATAGTAATACTATATTAATTAACTGATAAGTAGCAACTGCAAGTATCCAAACTGCCAAATGCTAAAGATCATATTGAAAATTTAAACTGTCAAAGAATATATTTAGCATTATATATCCTATGTAATTTAAAAGATGCAAATTAATAATATAAATACATTGTAGAAACACAAAAAAAACAACATGATGGGGCCCAGCAGGATGGCTCAGTGGTCTAAAGCGCCTGCTTAGGAAAGCTTGGGTGGCTGCCAGGACCGTGGTTTGATCCACGGCACCATATGCTGCACCAGCCCTGCCCTCAGGGCAGGCTGAGCCAGCCATAAAAATAAATAAATAAACAAACAAAAGTTCTGAAACAAAAACAAAAAAAAATAAAATTAAAAAAAAAAACATGATGAACTTGGGAGATACCTCTACGGTCTGAGCACCTGCCTGGCAAGTGCAAAGACCTGGGTTTGATCCCTCGTACTACATGTCCTGCTGGCCCTGGAACTCCAGGCATGCTGTGTGGGCCACAAAACCAGGTGTAGTGCTTCATGCCTGTAATCCCAGTACTAGTGAGGCTAAAATCAGGCAGATTACTATGAGTCCAAGCTGTGTAGCAAGACTCTGTACCAAATAAATAAATAAATAAATAAATAAATAGGGGTTGGGAAGGTAGCCCCATGGCACAAGTGCCTGCCTGGCAAGTGCAAGGTCATGAGTTTGAACCCTGGTACCCCAAATAAATACACGATTTCGTTTTTTAAAAAATAGAAAAACAAGGGCTGGTGAGGTAGCTCAGTGGACTAAGTGTCTGTTAAGGGAAGAGAAGGAACAAGGGTTCAATTCCTGGCACCACATACTGAGCCAGACGCACCCCTGGGAGCACTGAGCCAACCACCAAGTCCAGGCTTGGTGGCTCTGGCCTATAATCCCAGCACTGCGAAGGCAGGAAACAGGATCACTACAAGTTGAAGCTGTGTAATGAGGCCTTGTACCAAATGCGTTTTAAAAATAAACAAAACAGAAAAACAAGGATAAAAAGGAAACACATCAACTTCCAAATGGGGCTCATTTGCAGGAAAGCAGTTAAGGTGAATAGGATAAACTGGGTATGATGCTGTATGCTTGTAATCCCAGCACCCTCAGAAACTGAAGCAGAAGAATTGAAAGTTTGAACCTGGGCATTTAGCAACTTAGCCATACCCTGTCTCAAAATAAAATAATAATAAAATGATGGGGACAGGCTGGATGTGTAGCTGTGTGAAGGCTCTGGGTTCAATCTTCAGTACCAGGGAGGGAAAAAACGTCAATAGAATCAGGGAATGAGCTGTCATTTTTTATTCCAAAAATAGAAGGATCTCAAGATCTAAAGGGAATCAAGTTTGCTCAGTTTATGTGACAAACACATTCCAATGTGGGTTTTATACTCTGTTCATTTCTGTATGTTTGAAATGTTTTAATTTGTGGGGTTATTTGTTTTGATTTTTGAGACAGGATCTTATTGTGTAGTTCAGACTGGCCTTGAATTTACTGTGTAGTCCTAGCTGTCCTCTGACTCATGGTGATCCTCCTGCCTCAGTCTGCCAAGTGGTGGGATTACAGGCATGCACCACCATGCTGTTGGAAATAATTAAAATGTTTTCATAGAAGAAAATACATTCTCTTGGTACAAAGATAAATATACATTAGGTCAGGTTTATTCATAATATTGTTTGATCTTCCTGTGTCAGTATTTTGCTGTCTGATCTGTGTACACCATACAAGTAGGGGTTAAATCTTCTGCCCCAGCTGCAGGCTTCTTGATCTCTTTTGATATTTCTAACAGTATTTACTTTGTGTACTTTTAAACCTCATTGTTTGGCACAAAAATTTCCCTGATTGTCATATCTTTTCTGGAGAATGAAACAACTTGTTCTTTCTGATACTTTTTACTGTGACCTCTATATTAGTATTGCTACAAGCCTCTCCACTCCTTTCTTTCTCTTTTTGTTGTTTTCTTCACCTCCATCTTTCTTTGTCTTTGCTTTCTGCTAGTGTTTAACTGGCATATATTGCCATTTCTATTTCTCCTTTATGTGAAACTTAGATAAACTTTTAAAGTGGAATACACAAGATAAGAGCTTGCTTTTTATTTATTTTTATTTATTTATTTATTTTTCAGTACCAAGGATCAAACTTGGGAACTTGCACTTGGCAGGCAGATGCTTATACTGCTGAGCTATCTCCCCAGACCAAGTTTGCTTTTGAATAGGAAACCACTAACATGTTCCAATATATTTGGATCTATTCTTGTGCTGTGTTTTCTTTTTGTATCTTTTCTTTTTGCACCCCCACCTCATATTTTGCCCTTCATTAGAATTTTTCTTAGTTCTACATATTATTCCTTTAATGGTTTGAAATTTACAGTCTACTTCTGATGCTACCCTTACACTTTTTTAAAAGAGTTTTATTTTATTATTTTTTTTCTTGTTTCAGAACTTTTGTTTGTTTATTTATTTATTTTTATGGCTGGCTCAGCTTGCCCTGAGGGCAGGGCTGGCGCAACATGTGGTGCCGGGGATTGAACCGCGGTCCTTGCAACCGCTTAAGCTTTCCTAAGCAGGCGCTTTAGACCACTGAGCCATCCTGCCGGGCCCCTACCCTTACACTTCTAATTATTGTAGTCTTTCCTGTAAAAACAAAACTTTGAGAAAAAAAGAAAACTAGCGACCAGGGAGATAGTTCCATGTTGCAAGTGTCTACCTGGCGAATGCAAGGTCGTGAGTTCAAACCCAGGTCCCTCAAAAAAATAAATAAATAAATAAAAGAACAGGGGCCCAGCGGGATGGCTCAGTGGTCTAAAGCGCCTGCTTGGGAAAGCTTGGGCGGCTTCAGGGACCGCGGTTCGATCCCCGGCACCACATGCTGCACCAGCCCTGCCCTCAGGGCGAGCTGAGCCGGCCATAAAAATGAGTCAATAAACAAAGGTTCTGAAACAAGAATAAAGATAATAAATAAAATAAAAAATTAAAAAAAATAAAAGAACAAAACTTCGCTGCTGTTGTGAACATACACATGCTTCATATTAACTGCATTTAAAGAAAACTGTAAAGAATGCATCAACTCAAAAGGCATACCTATGCGATTTTTAAAATTGTGATACAATTACTAGAATGCAAATCTGTGTTAAGGATTGATTCTTCTGAACAAGCTTGATTTTATAAGAAACAGCAACAAAAAATTAAACTTGTAACTCTAAATAGATGCACATTTTAATACTCCCAGACAAACTCTAACATAACATATAGCATAGTATGTGAAAAAGTAGCATAATTGCTCTCATATTGGCATTAATCAGAAAGGATTTACAGATTTCGTTTAAAGAATAAACCAGAATCGAAAGGAATATGGCTATTTAACATTCGTTAACACTGGCTGTTCGGTACATTTTTTGCTGTCCTTTTCTGTATCCTTGACGATTTCATCATTTAAAATGAAATAGTGCTCTCAGCCTTAGCGCCAGCCCCTCCCCCTATCCCCTTCCCCCCCAACCGCCACATCAAGTGGGCGGGCCCTGTGACGCCATGGTCACTTCCGCCGCTGCAGTATACGCCAGCCCCTCTGTTGAGTGAAGGGGGAGGAGCCCGAGACCCAGAGCAGTGGCTCTGGCGGTCAGTCGCGGCGATCGGAGGTCCCAGAGCTCTGCTCCTCAGAAGAGCGTGTGGCTGTTTCAACTAGGTGAGTGAAGGAGCGATAGTGTCCGTGGCTGGCCTCTGCCCTGGCGGCGGGACGAGTGGCCAGGCACGGGCGTGCGGGTCCACGGCGCGGAGACTCTCCGGGTTCGCCCCTCGGGAAGGGGTGGGGCGGAGGGGAGCCCGACTGCAGAGTAAGGCCAGTGTCCTCCGTCGGCCGTGGGGGGCCCAGCCTCTTTAGCCGACCCTTCGGCACAGCGCCCCTAAGAGAATAGATTTAATGGCTATCTGAGAGGGGAGTGGTCGGTGGGTCCGTAGCCTTGGGCCACTTCTACCCGCCTGTCTTTCCTCCTTCCTGGGCCACTTTGAGGAGCATCCCACCCCGCCACCTACTTTGCAGCTGTTTAGCCTAATGGTTAAGACTTGTAGGTAATAATTTTCGCAGGAGAATTGTCAGGAAAAATAATTTATTCTCATGAAGCAACTATGTTCACACACATCCTTTCTTTTGCCTCCTTCTTTGCCACAGCGATGTGAGTGTGCCCTTTGAGCTGATAACATTTTCCTGACTCCTCTTACACCCCTCCCCCATTCTATTCAACATGCGCGCGCACACTGAAACCTTCCAAGGCAGCCCCCTCCCTGCCCCTACGTCCTCGAGGTTCCACTGGGTCCCCTCCCCCACTCATGCGCAAACATCCACACCCGCATTCACACACCGTCCAGTGCCTTTCCCTGACACACAACACTCACTCACACATGGCCTCAGACCCTCCCCCACCCCTCAGGCCCTACCACAGGCACACCTCTAGATCCCATCCTCCCTCTTTTTCTGTGCTCAATCTTCTTGTATGCATTGGCACTTGGGCACACGCATACATCCTCCAAAAGCACCCTCCTGCTCCCGGCCTAACACAGGCATGCGTACGGCCATCTTTTACTTGCTAGCCACTGAGACACCCTAATACCCCTACAGGTTAGATAAAATCTTTTCAGATTTGTTCCTACTTTGCCTGCCTTGTGCATAGACAACCTTACTTTGCTAGTCCCAATGGTGTATACACTCACAGGGCTAGAAATCCTTATCTCAGGACACTGCCCCCTTCCTGCCTGCTGTATTCACATACACAAACATTGTGATTGCTGACCCTTGTGCCATTTGCCCTGTGTACGCATCCCTCTTCAGTATTGCCACTCTGCCCTTCTTGCATTCGGGAATACTGACATTTTTTTCATTTTTGCCTTCCATTTTGACTAGCACACATACACACACATGCGTGCATGCGCGCAACTCTTATACACTCCTCTTTGTTGCCACCATAGCTTTCCTTGCCTCTGATATACATGGGCTTCCCTCCATAATTGTGGCTGCCTTACATACAGCTCCAAATGCTCCACCTCTCATAGTTACACACCCCCTTCTGCTGAAGCCACCCCATCCATGCCTGCTATCTTTGTACCTAGATTCAGAGCAGGTCTCATTCTGGCACTCATGCCCTTCCCCCTACATATGTGGCCATTCCTCCATTGCAGGACTGCTGGCTCCCTGTCCACCTGTCTCCTGATGGGACAGAGAAACACGTACACACAGTGATTACATTTTCTGCTCTTCTAATTTGCGTTTCTCTAAATCTTCGAGGCTTAGAAAAACATACATATCCCATTAAAAAAAAAACAGCAGACTATTTTCTTCCTAACACTGGCACAGTTCCACAATATGTCACCCATATTCCAAGTATCTAGTCACTTTCTACCTGTCAGTCACATTCTCTCCCACGTTTGGCCTTCCTGCAAACCCAGTCTTGTACTCATTTTGCCAGCATTACAAATGTGTTTCAGATCTACACCTGACAGTCACTGGAATGCTACTCCAGGCCTTAGAAGAAAGTGAAACTAATTTAAAAGGTCCCTTGTCCCTCTATTACCTACCTGCTGAAGTGAAACTAGATCTCCTTGCTCCTTTATTATGAACTGATTTGATATTCCCAGCTTAAAAAGTTGTGCAGGGAGCAGGAAGGTCCCCCGCCCTGTATAGGAAGCCCTCCTAAGTCGAGCCATGGGTCAGAAATCTAGCAAGCCTACATGGCCCAAACCACGAGGGTTTCAATCTAATAGAGGCAGGAGATATGGAAGAAGGCATGCTTATGTCAGTTTCAGGCCATCCACAAGCCAGCAGAAAAGGATTGCCAACCAGAGAAAGACGACATCTGAAGTCCCAATGCACAGATCAGCCCCCACTCAGTCGACCAAGAGGAGCCGTTCGCCATTTTCTACCACTCGTCGTAGTTGGGACGACAGTGAAAGCTCAGGTACCAGCCTGAATGTTGAAAATGAGGACTATTCCAGGTATCTGCCAAGAGAATTCAGGGCTTCAGGGAACAGAAGAGGAGTGTCTTATGGACATGTGGATGTTTTCGGGGCAGATGATAGCGAGGAGGAGGGGGCTGGGCCTGTTGAGCGACTGCCAGTAAGAGGGAAGCCTGGCAAGTTTAAGGAGGATAAGCTGTATGATCTGGATAAAGGGGCAAGGTCTCTGGTGGGGGTGCCTCCCCAGTTTGCTAGTTTCAACCACAGTGTGAGAGAGGAGTTTGACAAGTTTGACATGTCCCCTGCAGTGAGACGCTCTGCTACTAGAGCTGAGTTCATGAGGCAAAATAATGTGGCCTCTCAGACATCTCCTGTTGAAGGAAAGATGGCTGTCAATGGAGACAGCTTGGAGAGGGAAAGACGGGAGCAGAATTTCCGAGCACGAGCCAGCAGGGCTCCCGTGAATGTGTGTGGTGGTGGGGAAAACACCTCAAAGAGTGCCGAGGAACCCGTCGTAAGGCCTAAAGTTCGAAACATGGCCAGCCCAAACTTCATGAAGCCAAAAGTTTTTTTTGATACTGATGATGATGACGATATGCCACACAGTACTTCCAGGTGGAGGGACACTGCCAGTGCTGAAGAAAGTCGCTTCAGTGGCCCAGTGAGAAGAGGCAGAGGTGAGAGCTCCAGTGGCTACACTGAGCCGAAGTACTCTGAAGACAAAAGGGAAGCCAGGAATGACCAAGTGAAGCTAGAGAAGGTCCCCAGGTGGCGTCGCACTGTGGTTGATCCTGACTTCTGGACCTACAATGATGAGAACTACAGGTACTTTGATGAAGACTCTGATAGTGACAAAGAGTGGATCGCTACTCTGCGTCGCAAGTACAGAAGTCGAGAACAGCCCCTGTCATCCAGTGGTGAAAACTGGGAGACTCTGCTGGTAAAGGAAGAATACGAACCTCCACAAGGTAGAGTGAGCATGAGTGCTTCTAGTGTCAGTTCTGGCCCTGGCGCCGGAGCCAGTGAGGTTGCTGGAGCCAGTGCTGGTGCCGGTGCAGGTTCTGGTAGCAAGGATAGTAGCTATCTGGAGGAAGTTCAACAGGCATCAATTCAGGAAGTGGAGCAGAAGTCCCTGGAAGAAAGAGAAGTTCCTTGGCTGCAGTACAATGAAAATGAGAGCAGCAGTGAGGGAGATAATGATTCTGGTCATGAGTTGATACAACCAGCAGTATTCATGCTGGATGGAAACAACAACCTCGAAGATGACTCCAGTGTCAGTGAAGACCTTGAAGTTGATTGGAGCCTCTTTGATGGCTTTGCTGATGGGCTAGGCGTGGCTGAAGCCATCTCTTACGTGGATCCTCAGTTTCTCACTTACATGGCCCTTGAAGAGCGCCTGGCCCAGGCGATGGAAACTGCTCTGGCACACTTGGAGTCTCTTGCAGTGGACGTCGAGGTGGCCAATCCACCAGCAAGCAAGGAGAGCATCGATGCTCTTCCTGAGATCCTGGTCACAGAAGATCATGGTGCAGTGGGCCAGGAAATGTGCTGTCCAATCTGCTGCAGCGAATATGTGAAGGGCGAGGTGGCAACCGAGTTACCATGCCATCACTATTTCCACAAGCCCTGTGTGTCTATCTGGCTCCAGAAATCAGGCACCTGCCCTGTGTGTCGCTGCATGTACCCCCCTCCACTCTAATGACCAAGGTTCTTTACTCCTGGTCACATTGTTGCCCCATCTGAAATCCACACTACTGCAGGAGCCCTCTTGGAATTAATGAAAATGAAACCAGTTGGTCAATTAAACCTGTTCATTCCTTGTGATTATTTCTAATGTGAAATGGTTATGTCTGATTGCATTAAAAATCACTTGTCTTTTAGAGGTTAGAAAGGCAAAACTAAACTTTCTAAATGCTACCTGAGATTTAAAGAACATACATTTTCTAATCTGAAAATTGAAATAAGTCACATTTGTTTTCTTCAGTAGAATATGTTGCTGTTAATTGTAATGTCAAGCTTCACATGTTAAACATGTACAAAAAGAAAAATCATTTCTGTTGCATGTTCTGGGTTAATGTTCCTGTAATTTCAGTGCTATGAAAAGCTTATTAAAGTCATTTGGTTTTACATGGTATAACAGGATTGTTTGGTTTTGTCTGAAGAAGTGGTACCAAAAGTGACTATAATCAGTCCCTTGTACTTACTCTTATCAAGAGAGGACTTGTCTTTTTTGCTGTTAAGTGTTCCCGACAGTAGAACTTTAGTTTTCACTTAATATGCTGATCTCCAAAACAGTGTTTTTTTCACATAGAAATAAAACATATATTTGTAGAGGAAAAGTAGAATAAAGAAAGAAGTAAAGAAGAAACAATGAGATCGTAACAGTGGTAGGAACAAACTCAAACTGAGTGTAGGGATGAATGAGTTAAAAATCACCTTTGAAAAAATAGACACTCTCAGAGGGAATGGGTAAAAATAAATAAAGCTGCATGCTATTTGCATACCTTAGCACTGTGACACAGGGATAGAAGTGTGTACACTAGACAGGAACTTGAAAATAGAGGTGCCCAGTTACAGCATGAACAGGTTTAAATGTGAGGCCATATTTGCTTTAAATTGTGCTTCTTGCTAATAAGAATTTTCAGGTATAGGTGAAGTACCTCACTCCACTGTATTTACCTTCACCCTCCCATGGATGGAAGCACTATCCAGAAAATGGTATATTTACTTCTCATCTGTCTATAGATCTATGTAGGAATGTGTGTATATCTGCATCACTATATGTGTCTCCATAACCAAGAGAGTACTTAGCATTTTAAAACATAGTAGGTAGAGTATGTGTTGCCCTTTTGCAGCGTGTTTTTGTTTTCACTCATCACTTTGGAGACTTAGCCATTTTAGTATGTGTAGTTTTAACTGCCATAAACAAAATATTCAGTTGTATGAAGTAGCAGAGTTTCTCTGTTCCCATATGGGTGGACACTCAGGTCCTCACCAGAATTTCATGACAGGGAACATACTAGAAAGATAGCCCTTTTGCACATGTATGGGTTTCTCTAATGGTAAGTGCACGTGAATACAAGGTTTGGGTCCAAGAGTTTGAGACTGTCCACCTCAGCTGGACATTGCTAAACTGTCTTCCCAAGTGAGTACACTAATATGTGCTCCTACTAATCTTTTGTGAGGCCTGTTCCCTCATATCTGAAAAACTTAGGTATTATTATTCAGCATCACTGGGAATCAGTGATGTGGAAATTAATACACCAGTGAAACATAAGAATGCAGTGGTTTTGCTTACTGAGCCTATCTAGTTTGGGCTAAATGAGAAGACTGAAGTAGTTGGTGTGCATGTAAATTGCAGCAGAAGCATTTTTAGAGCAAAATTCGGGCAGTACCTATCAACAGGTAAGGTCTTTCACCTGTCCTGGATACTTCGGTAGTATGGGATTAATGCTATTCAGCATTAATTGTTGTGTCAAAAAATTAGCGTCAAATACTGATGTGAAAAGGCCTCCAAGATAGTGGTTTTTTTTTAAAAAGCATAGTATAGAAAAATATATACAGTCTTAATGTAAAAATAAAACCTTACAAAACCAAACTATACATGAAATGCATGAAAATACCTAGAAGGCTACCTCCTGGTGGCAGAGGATACCTCTAGGGAGGAATTCAAGATTGGAGCAAGGGAGTGGAGAAGAGCTTTTGATTTTCCACTGGAAATGCCTTTTTTGATTTGTTGTTTCCTAGTGTCACTGTAGTTTCACAAGTAATTAACAAAATAAGGCTGCTGTGGGACTCAGCCTGAAGGCAAAATTTAAAAATTGTCAGCTAAGTTTGGTGATGCATGCTACTTGGGAGACCAAAACGGAATTGCCGGTTTGATCCCACCCTGGGCAACTTAGCCAGAGCCAGTCTCTAAAAGCCCTGAGGGTATAGCTCAGATCATTTTCAGAGCACTTTCCTGGTGCACACACAGCTCTAGATGCAACCTCTGGTACCACAGAAAACTTATTTAAAAAAAATTGCATTCTCCCATTACACATAATAGAAACATGGATAGAAGCTACAGTCCTGTTTGTGCAACTGGTCAGACTGATCCTATGACTTCACTCCTCACCAGCCACTCCTTGCCCTTTATCTAGGTCCTCAGCCAGTGATGGAGACTGAATCTGAGTCTTTGCATGGCCCTTTTTAGTGTGCCATGCTGATTTGCAATGACCTTTTTGTGTTCCCTGACTGGCACCACACAGGAGGCTTTTGAGGAGCAACTTTGGGTCCTGATCATATCCCTGTCCCCATGGTGTAGCAGTGACCCTGCTTCCCAGAGAAGGCACCTATCCAGTATCTACAGGCCCCTGCCACTGTTGAAAAAGCCCATCACTACAGAGCTCAGGGCAGGGCAGCTCTGCCAGGAAGGCCCACAAGGCCAACTTATGGGTGATTGGGGCCCTGAACAGCTCACGTGGTCCTTGGGCCCCAGATAAGACCACCAGGATACTACAGGGAGTAAGTCTGACAAAGAGGTGTTCTGAAGCATTTCTTCCTGTGCTCTATAGTGATGGTGGTGGCAACAGCAGCAGCAGTGGCGATGCAAGGCCACACTGGTGTTAAAGAGCTCCAGTGGCAGGTTACGGCTATGCCTTGGGCTGTCCAATTCCCTTACCATGCCAGTTGCTGATTTTCTAGCCTCCCTCACAGCTCCCCAGCTCCTTCCTAGCTTTCCAACACATTTCCGATTAAATTAACTAGGGTTACTTTCTGCCCTTCGTAATAAAGAACCCCAAATGTCATACATGCTAGCACTGTAACCCACTTTTGCCCCTGTTTTCTTGGTCCTCTGAAATATCCCACATGGTCAAGCATCGGGCAATATCTGTTTCAAATGCAGTGCACTCATTACTGGCACTAGGGGTCACGGTTCTAGAATAGTAGGCCTCAGTAACCTCTAGCCACAAAGCAGTCATTTTTGACCATAGGTTGTTTGATGTGCTCATTGAAAGTACCACCACAAAAAGCCGGGCATGGTGCTGCACCCCTATAATCTCAGCACTTGGTAGGCAAAGGCAGGAGGATTGGTGTGAGCCCATTGCAGCCTGGGCTACAAATGTGAGTGCAAGGCCAGTCTGAACTGCATAGTGAGACCCTGTCTCAAAAATACAGGAGAAAAAAAAAAAAAAAAGAAGGAAAAAAAGTACCACCACACATCGTTTTTTGTTTTTGCCATTGCTTTCTGCCCATAGGGTAAATAACACCAAACAAATTTGGTCACTGATTTGGAGTATAAATTACTACATCTTGCCAGAGGCCACTCTAACTTCCTAAGATGCCCTGCCCAGCTGGCATCACAGCTGCACCCTTCCAATACCTCTCCTGGACACTAAGACCTGCCTGCTCTTAGACCTCTGTTCCTGCACAACGCTTCCATATTTGTGCATCAGGACCTCGAAATATCCTTCAAGCCCTGTATCAATTCTGATCATACTTTCAAAAGTTTGTATGGTAAGTTTTAAAAAAGTATTTGGATACCCCTCAAGTTCTGCTTTCTCTGGCTGCCATCTGAAGTTTCTGAGATCAAGAGCTCTGCTGGAGTCATCTCTGCAGTCCTGACATACATGCTTGACAAGTGTCTGGAAACACTTGGTGACAGGGTGACTAGATTCCTCTCCGAGTGGCCTTGGGTGTGCTGTGAGAGCCATCAGGATCATGGCAGTCTGACCTAACCAAGCTCCAGTGTCCCAGGCTCAGCTTCCAACCCCTCATGCCCCTGGCATCCCTGTCCCTCCCTTTGTCCCACTCTCTTATGGCCTCAACTTTGGTTGCTTTTTTGTGTATCCTGCCAAATCTCGATTGTTCTGGAGTCTGTTTTCAAGCTCAGGACCTGAGGAAATCACATGGCATAGTGTGAAGGTGTGCTGGGTGTAGCCTCTGACCAACAGGGTTGATTAAGTCACTGGCCACCTAGCCCCAGCCTTGGACAAAGCGCTGGCATGGAGCAAGCCAAATGCTGGGACCCCTAAGCTACCCCTCCTGCTGCCCTGTTTGTGTGTAGACTGGTATTTTGTGGTCCCCGTGTGCCTCCCATATTCCTATTTCTCGCCTCCCAGTCTCACTGTCCTGGCCTATGTGGGGGTGCACACCTATATGTGAAAACTCAGTGTGGCTTCTCAGTTCCTTACATTGGTTCAACTTTCCCAGAACCCTTTGTGTTTAGTCAGTTTCACTGGCTCCTTCCACAAGGTGAGTGACAAAGAGACTGGGTTCAGAAATATCATGGTATTCTCTAGACAGCAGGAATATGTCTAGTTGGTGGGGGAGGGCAACAGGCATGTGTTTTACACACCAGCTGTAATCCTGGTGGTGAGAAGCAGGCGGGGATGTGGATGTTGGTGGTGATAGTGTAAAAGCCCAAGCCAGGCCCAGCTAGGCCCCATTTGGGTCCTCTGGTCACAAGTGCCAGGTACAGGAAGGACCCTGTAGCCCAGCCTAAGGGCACCAAAACAAAAAAGGACAGGAGGCATATTAGTGGGAAGAAGAGAAATAAGATACTGAGGAGACTTCCTGCCAAGGTACTGGGGACTGGGGAACTTTTCACAGAATCAGAGGCATGTGGCTGACATGAAGCCTGGGAGCAAGTGGGGCCTGGGAACACAGGCTCTTAGAGACTAATCTTCAGATCCCAGTCTATGGCACTGTTCAGTGAGGAATATACTTGCATTCAGCAAATACACTGCAGATTCAGAGCTAACGAGTCTACCCCAACAAATATAGGTTGAGCTTCTGCCCATGGTATGTGAGACTAGGGTTTGTAAGAGGTGAAAAAAGCTCAGTCTTTCTTCAGTGAGCTTCCTGTCTAGTGAGGAAGACAGATCCGTGAGCACTATAGCTTGCTGTGGTGACGCACACCTGTAATGGTAGCACTTGTAGAGGCTGAGGCCCTAGGATTGTGAAGAGTTAGAGGCCAACCTAGGCTACATAGTGAGCTCAAGGTCAGCCTGAACTACACAGTGAAACTGTCTCAGAACACCATGGAGCAAAAAGAGAGCACTAAGATTTTATAGAAAGCCCAGGCCAATGTGGGCTAAGCTGGGAGCAAAGAGATGGGCTAACCAAGCTAGGAAAGGGGGTGGTTGATCCTTGGAGGGATCTAGGATGAGTCATTCACTTCTATTTTTTTTGGTTTATTTATTTATTTTTATGGCCAGCTCAGCCTGCCCTGAGGGCAGGGATGGCGCAGCATGCGGAACCGGGGATCGAACCTCGGTCCCTGCAGCCACCTAAGCTTTCCTAAGCAGGTGCTTTAGACCACTGAGCCATCATGCCAGGCCCCTCATTCACTTCTAAAAGCCAGGCAAGGACATGGAGGGAGGAATGGCCCTTCCGGTGCTCTTGTTGTGGGTATCAGTTGGTATTAATTGTTTGAAGGATTCCATACTGAAACATATTATCATTTAAAATACACACACACTAAGATCTATCATTTCCACTAGTAGGACTTGATCCTACATGAACAAAAGCACAAAGTTGTTTGTACAAGGATATTTATTATTGCATTGTTTGTAGTGGTAAATATGGGAAAGCATGTAAATGCCTGTCCCTGTGTGTCCAGCTAAATAGATTACTGCCCAGCTAGCAGATGCTTGTCTAGACAGTTTGTATGTAGCATAGGGCAGGTCCTCTGTTACTGCTATGCAAGAGTTTTCACAAGAACTTACAAAAGGCAGCATAGAACCACTGGCCCACTTACTATTATGTGTGTTTCACAAAATATATGTATATGCTCACATGGAAGTGCACATAATACCCTGGAAAGATACACAAGAAACAAGAGCCAACACTGAGGGTGAAAAGGAGCTTTGCTTTTCACTGCTTTTTCTTTTTCAGTGCTTCGGATGGAACCTAGGCCATCTTACATGTTGGGCAAGTGCTCTACTATTGAGCTGTATCCTTGCCCCACTGTATGCACTTTTCCTTTTGGAATTTTTGATAATTTAATGTGAGTTTTGCTGTTGTTTGTTTGATTTGTTTTGTTTTGACCATGTGCATCCATGATAGAGAAAAAGAAGATGAGTGTGAGGAGGGCCGAGATATCAAACAAAAGGCTGAGAATAAACATAGGCCTAGAAGTATAAAATAATATGAGTATGTGTGGAGGTCCCTATACTATGGAACAGAGACTCTGCCAGGTGACTTCCAGTGATACGGTTACTGGAAATATCCATAGTCAGGATACAGATGAGAAAAAGTCAGTCATGACTCTCAGCCACAAGGCCAAGGTCTCTGGGAACCAGAAATGTCAGCCCAACCATGCTCACACGGGGAAGAGGACCCTACCTAAAAGTGACCTTGGGTAGACAAGGCAGTGGGCTACAAGAGGACCAGCACCCAGGGTAGGGTCACTGGCATTTCTACCTTGTATGTGTACACAACAAAAAGACTCAGGAACTCTGCCATCACGTCAGTGGACAGTGATTCTCTCTTTTTTTTTTTTTTTTTTTTTTTTTT
>PVJA010038011.1:0-20101 GCA_004027025.1 Myocastor coypus
TATATATATATATATATATATAGGATCAGGGTTTGAACTCACGACCTTGCACTTGCCAGGCAGGCACTTGTGCCACGGAGCTATCTCCCCAGCCCCAACCAGCTGTCATTTTATAGGTGCCATCTCTCCCATGCCCGTGAACAGTTAGGCCTTCTCAGACTTGGCCGGGAGCCCAGCTTCCCCAAGTCCCAGCCCGGGGGGCACACAGCCTGGCACCCCCAGGCCCATCCTGTGCACACCACCCCGAGGCCACTCAGCGCTCAGACCTCCCCATCCCACTGCGGAGCCTACTGCATCCATCACCGGGACCCTGTCCCCACGCTCACTGGCCCTCAGGTTCCACCCTGTGAGCTGGCGTCTCTGTCCTGTCCCTTCCCGCCGGTGCCGAAGTACTCGCCTGGCTCAAGCCTTTCCACCTCCTCCTCTCTTAGACTCCTGACCACTTTCTTTGTGGCATCTCGGACTGCCATTCCCCCTGCTGCAGCCCCCACCCCAGCCACCCCAGCTCTGCAGTACCGGACCCCAGCCGCCCACCCGAGTAGCCTGGGGGGTCCAGCCGTCTCTGCCATCCCTGCCACCCCTGCGTCCTCCTCTCCCTGGTAACCCTCCTTGCTCCCTGGGCTTCACTGTTTTCAGCACACACCAGGCTGCCTCTGGGGGCGACTGCACATGTCACCCCTGCTCCAGAGCGACTTTCCGTGTGCTCCGTCCTGCCTGTCTCCTCCTTCACAGGTCCCCTCACCAGACCGCCCAGAAGCCACCAATGACACTGGTCCCCACCCCATAGCCTCCAGGGGACACATCATGTCCCAGGGCCCTGGGCGTGTCCATGGCAGCTGCCACCTCCTGCCCTTCGAGGGCATGCTCATTGTCTACTTTCTAGGCAACGCAGAGCTCCTTGACTTCCGTGACACTTCCCTTGACACCACGCCCTGGGCATGGGCGTGTGCTGACACAGAGTTGGCATGCGGCACCAAGGTGATAGTTTCCTAACAAACAGGGCCGCGGTGGCACACACCTTTAATTGCAGCACTCAGGGAGGCTGGGGCAGGAAGATCCTAAGAGAAGCCCCACCCAGGCAACTCGGCCTACTTACGCTGGGTCTCAAAACTTAAAAAAGTAAGAATTAAGGGGCCCGGCAGGATGGCTCAGGGGTCTAAAGCGCCTGCTTAGGAAAGCTTGAGCGGCTGCAGGGACCGAGGTTCGATCCCCGGCACCACATGCTGCTCCAGACCTGCCCTCAGGGCAGACTGAGCCGGCCATAAAGTTCTGAAACAAGAAAAGAAACAAAATAATAAAAAAATCTTAAAAAAAAAAAGGAATTAAGGGGCCGGGGAGATTGTGGCACAAGTGCCTGCCTGGCAAGTGCAAGGTCGTGAGTTCAAACCCTGGTCCCCCCCCTCAAAAAAAAAGAATTAAATTAAAATGTTTAAAAAGGACCGCAGACTTGAGGGCACAGGCCTGCGTTCAGCTCCTAGCTTCCCAATGGCCCCCTCCAAAGGGAACACCCTCATCACCAAACGTTCTGAAATCGGTCACCTAGCACTTTGGCCCACCTCATAGCCTGTCTCCAGCACAATTAGAAAGCACCAAACCCCGCAGCAGGTTCGGGGGGCTCGGGATCCTGGGGGCGGTGCAGCCCTGTCCAGCGCGGCCTTGTGGTGTCCCGCGCCCCAACCTGACCGCACACTGGCGGAATCGCCGCCTGCGAGTGGGAACTGCACATTTCCCTGTCTTGGTAGGCGCTGCCTCTGGGCTCCTGTTCCAGAAATATTACCGCAGTAATTGCTTTAATCCCCGCAGCCGTCCTAGGAGGACGCTGCCTGCTGCGCGGATGACTAAGAAGGCCCAGAGGGGTGAAACCGATTGCCCAAAGCCCCGGAGCTCGGGTCTGCGGGGAAAGTTAAACGCCGCCCGGGCTGCCCGGCTGCAGACTCTGGCCGCGCCGCTTCCCTTAGGAGCCCCAGTGCGGAGGGCGTCCTGGGTGGAGGGACGTGGGGCAAGGGACATAGGGACACAGGGACAGAGAGACGGAGGGGCAGAGGGACAGACAGATGGGTGGAGGGAAGGATGGGTGGGTGGGAGAGAAACAGTCTTAAAAAACAGTCAAAAGAGACACAGAGGCCGGGCGTGGTGGCGCACGCCTGTAATCCTAGCACTCGGGAGGCTGAGGCAGGAGGATTGGTGCGAGTTCGAGACCAGCCTGGGCTACAAAAGTGAGCTCAGGACCAGCCTCAACTGCATAGCGAGACCCTGTCTCAAAAAGTCAAAAAAAAAAAAAAAAAAAAAAGAGACACAGAGAAGGACGGAAACAGAACAGGGACCCCGGGCGGAAGGGGCGAGCTGCGGACGCAGGGGTCCCCAGGCCGGGCTGCCGTGGGTGTGACCACTCCCCGGGCTCTCCGCGACCCGCCAAGTCCTCACCCTGGGTCCGAGAGGTCCACTATGAACGTTGTGCAGATCTTCTTCCTGAAGATCTTGGGGACCCAGCTCTGGGAACCGAAACAAGGAGGGGCTGGGATGAGGGACTCAGTGCCGCCCCAAGGACCTGGAGCCCTTCCCGGTCCCCAAGCCCAGACCGTATAGTCCCTGCCCCAGGGGCCCTACCCCGGTGCCCCCACCCTAGCTGCATCCGAGCAGGGTCAGACTCAGCCCTGAGCCTCCTCCCGGCCGCTCCCAGCCCCTAGCCGGGCCTTACCTGGTCCTTCTCGGGGGCCACCATGCTGCCGCTGCCGGGCTCCCCACGTTCACACCCTGCAGCCCGGCCAGACCCGCCCTGAACCAAACCGGATCCGCCACTGCCCAGGCAGCGGGGGCGGGGAGTCCCCAGGACGTCAGCAGGAGGCGGGGAGAGGGCGGCAGGGCTAGAATAAAGTGACAGAAGAAACAGAGCCAGGGGCGCAGAAGCCCTTGACGGGATGAGAAACCGAGGGCATGCATGGACTGCGACTAGAGAGAAATCTGGTGGGCTCTGGAATCAGAAGGAAGACAGAGATCCAAGGCCGAGGGGGACGCTTGTGGGGGACCCAGACGCAGAAGGGGCATGGTCCACTGACCAGAGCGAGCCATAGGGAAGAAGCCAAGGAGGGACACTCACAGTGAGGGGGGACACAGTCCAGGATGAGGAGACAGAATCCTGAGGAAGGGGAGTAGGGACCAGGAGAAAGCAAGTGACAAACGCAGGTGACCCAGAGAGTGAAGGCAGTTATAACAGCCAGGGGAGCAGGCCGCTTTTGACCCAGGCAGGCAGAGCCACACGGTTATGGTCACGTGCCTGCTCTCTGATGGGGACAGCTGGGTCTGGTAACCTGAGCTCCTACACCCTGCTCCAGCTGTATTAATAGCCCTGGCCTGGCCAGTCCCTATCCCCAGATGGGAGTCCCAGGGACAGGAGGTCATGGGCCTGTGCGCAGGGGGCTGGGCCTCCATGTCCCTTCTGCCTGAGAGGTCCCTGTAAGGCACCTCAAGCCGACATTGCAAGGCCTCTCCACGTGTGCCTCCCAGGGCCCTGGGTCTTCCCAACTTGAGCCACTGAAAGTCCAGTCCTTGTCGCACTACAGCTGCCTGTTGGTGGCCCAAAGTCAAGTCCTTCTGTGCTGGAGGAGAGACCCTCAGCCAGCCCTCCCCAGCACAGAGGGGAGGGAGGAGGGACCAGCCCAGAATAACTCCCGGGAAGAGTAAATTTAGCCACAGGAGGGGAGGGGAGAGACCCTATTGGCCAGAGAATGGGGAGGGAGGGCCTGAGAGAGGGTCAGGGGCTCTGAAACAGCCTCAGAGGGGTGTCAGGGCCAGTGAAGGATGAACGGTGACTGAGAGGCACAAGGGGCAGGGAAGACACAGCCGGACCCATCTGGGACAAGGTCCCCAACATTCATCACCGAGCCACAGAGGTAGCTGGAGCCAGTTTTAGGAGAAACCCTGGTGCCAACCATCCCCATGGGCCACTGTGGGCCATGGCCATATGCTTTTCTCCTCTGGGCCACAGTGGCCAGCCTGCTCCTACCTACTGCCGTGACCCAGCAGCTGAGAGGGGCTGGGCTGGCCCACAGCAACTGGAACAACAATGCAGGCATCTCCAGGCCCTCCGAGGACATATCTGCCAAGTTTGGCCACCATATCCATGGCCACAGGGGCCACAAAGATGAGCATGAGGACATTTCCATGGAAAATGGACATAGTTCCCAGAGACCGTGGCAAGACCATGCAGATGGTGGAGATGAGGATGAAGACATCTCGAGGGAACATGGCCACCACCACCAAGGCCACAGGTACCAAGGCCACGAGGCAGGAAATGACAATGGCTCTGAGGAGGTCTTCATGGAGCAGGCTCATGGGCACAGAGGCCAGGGCCTCAAAGACACTGGGGACTCAGCCAAGCCTGGGAATTACTTCCCTGGCCACCGGAGCCCCAGTCATGATCACAAGGACAAGTACGATGCACTATCCAGTGAACATCACCAACATGACCGCAGGGAGGCACACAGAGGCCATGGAAGGGGAAATGATGAAGGAGAGGAGGAGGAAGAGAGGGAGGAAGAGGTGTCCTATGAGGACAGGCATCAAGGCCACAAAGAAGAGGAAGACAATGGTAATGATGATGAGGATGATGAAGAGGATGTCTCTACTGAGTATGGACACCATGCCCACAGGCACCAAGGCCACAGAATGGAAGAGGATGAAGATATCTCAGATGAGCACCACCATCCTATCCCCAGCCACAGATACCGAGGCCACAAAGAAGAGGAAGACAGTGATGATAATGATGAGGAGGAGGATGAGGATGTCTCTACTGAGTATGGACACCACGCCCACAGGCACCAAGGCCACAGGATTGAAGAGGATGAGGATGTCTCAGATGAGCACCACCATCCTGTCCCTAGCCACAGACACCGAGGCCACAAAGAAGAGGAAGATAGAGATGATGATGATGACGATGTTGACGATGACGAGGATGATTCCACTGAGTATGAACACCATGCTCATGGTCACCGAGGCCACAAAGAAGAGAAAGAAGGTGACAATGACCACGATGAAGAAGCCTCCACTGAATATGGACACCACGCCCACAGACACCAAGGCCACAGGATGGAAGAAGATGAAGATGTCTCAGATGAGCACCACCATCCTTTTCCCAACCACAGACACCGAGGCCACATAGAAGAGGACAGTGATGATGACAATGAGGAGGAGGAGGATGTCTCCACTGAGTATAGACGTCATGCCCACAGGCACCAAGGCCACAAAGAAGATGAAGAGACCTCAGCTGAACATCACCACCACATTCCTGACCAAGGCCCAAGGCTCAGGAAAGAAGATGAGGATGTGTCCACTGAACACTGGCACCGGCCTGCCAGACATGCTCCCCGTGGCCTTGGAGATGATAAGGAGCCAGAGGAGGAAGAGGAGGTTGTGGTCAGGTTCAGCAGCCACGTTGCAAGCCATCGACCTCAAGGCCACGAGAGCCACGAAGAGCAGGACTCCATAGAGAAGTACAAAATAGAGGTCCCTGGTCATCACCACCATGGAGCCTCCAGAGAGAAAGATGAGGACATCTCTGCTGAGCATGGCTTCCAGCCCCCTGGCCACAGGCAGCAGGACTGGCAGGAAGAAGGGACTGACCACAGAGGGTCCATGCTACAAGACAGCAGCCGCCGGCCCACAGAGCATGCAGGGGCCAGGGCTAGGAGCCATGTGAGGGAGGGTGATTCCAGAGAGGAAGAAGAGAAGAAAAAATACCATGGCTCCGAAGAGGAAAAGGATGAGGACTCAGAGCAGGAAGAGGAAGAGGAAGAAGAAGAGCCCCACCACAGCAGCCTGCACCGGGAAGAGGAGGAAGAGGAGGCTGAAGGTCATGGCCTCAGAGCGAGTGAGGAGGAAGAAGAGGAAGAGGAGGAGGAGAGGGCTGGCGTTCAGGCCTCGCTGAGCCCCGCTCACAGGGAGGAGGAGGAGGAGGAGGACCTGGAGGAAAATGAGCTCCCACTCACCCTCATCCCTGATCCCCTGGCTGGGAGGGAAGTGGCAGTTGGTGGCTCCAGTGAGGAGGACAGCAGCGAGGATGCAGGTAGGTGGCCTGCCCATGGGGGTGGGCAAGAGCAGAATTAGCCTGTGTCACTGCCACCCTCCTGTCCCCACAGGTCCAAAGGACACCCAGGACTATGGGAACTACCAGCCAGGGTCCCTGTGTGGCTACTGCACCTTCTGCAATGTATGTCCCTGGCTTGGATCTGCCGCTCAAGCTGTCTCTGAGGGGGCTGGGGAGATAGCTCCATGGCACAAGTGCCTACCTGGCAAGTGCAAAATCATGAGTTCGAACCCTGGTCCCATTAAAAAAAAAAAAAAAAAAAAAAAAGCTGTCTATGAGGATTTGTCCCAGAGGCCTTTTCAGCAAGGTAGTGACTGGGACAGGGCTGAATGAAAAAGATACTTCTGGGGCCACCTGGAGGCCAGGAGGCTGCAGATGCTGGAACGGGAGGATGAGCTAGGCTGGGAAGAGTCAGGGTCAGGAGGACTGCAGACTGACAGGCAGCAGGGGCCATGTGTGCAGGGTCCCTGGGGTCACCCTGAGATGGGGAGCAAGGGTCAGGGGTGCAGATTCTAGGAAAGACACTTAGCCGTGAGCAGGTGAGGAGCCTAGGAGAAGGTCTCGGGGTGGTGTGGGCAGTAGCCTCATCCCCCAGCGGGCTTAGGGTTTCCATCTAACCAGCTCCTCTGTCCCCAGCGGTGCACTGAATGTGAGAACTGTCACTGCGACGAGGACAACATGGGCGAACACTGCGACCAGTGCCAGGTGGGACCTCTTCCCCGACCCAAGGCTCCACCCGGCCTCAGGAGGGCCCAGGACCAACCCTGTATCCTGGCCCATGACCCCAAACTAAGCCAATCTCTGTGCCTGGATGCATCCCCCTAAGGCGCCGCACCCCTTACGACTTTGTCCTTCACCTCCACCTGCGTACCAGGCCTGACTCTGCCCTGACCAGGCTCTTTCTCTGTCCCACCCCTAGCACTGCCAGTTCTGTTATCTCTGCCCGCTGGTCTGCGAGACAGTTTGCACTCCAGGTGAGCACAGGGCTCTGAGCCAGGGACTTGGGCGCCTAAGGTGAGCCCCGGTGGGCGCAGAACAAACTCGAGCGCCAGTCCGGAAGGGCGGTGGGGCGTGGCCAGGAGGGGCGTGGCCAAGTCTGTAAGATGAGGGTGGGGCGGGGCCTGAGGCCAACGCCTACGCTGAGTGGAGGCTGAGGCGATCGGGCGGGGCCAAAGCAACGAGCCTTAGAAGGCGCTTGGCAGCTGGAGAGTGGGACTCGGCTTAGCAAGAAGGGGCGCAACCTTCAAAGGAGTGCCCCTCTGGAGCTCAGCCTGGCAGAATTAGGAAAAAAGTGAAGGGCTAGTGCTACACCTGTACTTATATCGTGTGTCTTTAATGGCGTTCGTGGAATCCCCCTCGAGCCTCCTCTCTGCTCTCCTACAGGAAGCTACATGGACTATTTCTCCTCCTCCCTGTATCAGTAAGTGTGCACGGGGGTGGGGACGCTTCTAAGTGAAAGAAACTGTCCCGCCCTAAGTTTAGGGGGGTGGGGTGAGGCTCCTGCGCCTCCACGTCCTCGTCCGTGAAAGGGAGTTGGGCGGTCATCTCTAAACGTCCTGGAGCGACACTTGGGTTCTGCAACCTCTGCGTCCTCCTCTCCAGAGCCCTGGCGGACATGCTGGAGACCCCGGAACCCTGATTGGGCCCTTGGCTGCGCAGATAACCCTCCGCCTGCCTTCCAACCCCTTACCTAGAGCTATATTTATTTCTCTTGAATAAACGTGCTCCCCAAAACCTCACTGCCAGGCAGGGGCCGCTTCTCCAGACATCAGGGAATGGGGAAGGGGGCACTGGGACCTAGAGTCGGAGGGCGGGGCTGATGCAGGAGGACCGGGCTTTGTTTTCGAAGGGTCCTGACCAAAAAAATCAGTCTACAAGGGAGCTTTTGAAACAGTTCTCTTTACCCGTGATCACTGAGTGACGCCTGGGGTCGGGAGGCCGACCGAGAGCCGGGGGCGAAGGGATCCCCCACCGTCCGCCCTCCTCCCACGCCACGTCGCTCAGTGGCATCGTGGAAAGAGGATCTCCCATGCAAACCCCGGAGCCAAAGGGGACTGGGGGTGCGCAGCTGCGCCCCTTGCCCCTGGGGCACGGACATGGCCACAGCACGGGGGGCGAGGAGGCCCCGGGGACACGAGACACGGGGGAGGGACAGGGGACCCCGCCCGCAAATGACCCCGGGGACAGGCGACCAGATTCGGCGGGGTGGGGCCGAGTGGCACAGGGGGGCGAGGCTTGTAGCAGCGAGTCCCCCCTCCCCTCCTTTCGGACGAAGAAGGAAGACTTGGGCCCCGCAACTGGGCAGGAGAAAGGGAGGGCAGCCTTTACCCGCATGCGGCCCGGGAGGGAACCCCCGCCCCCTTTCTGCGGGTGGTGGGCTCCCGTCTCCCTTGGAAACTGGTCAATAAATTACAAAGTAGAGAAAAGGGAGGTGGAAGTTTGGAGCGGGATTTTTCCCTTCCTTCTCCTGTCCCCCACTTAGTCCAGTCCATGTGGTTTGGTCCAGGCCCAGACCACTGGGGAGGCGGCGACGCGCGCGCCCCCTGTCTGTACAGATGGTGCAGTCCGCGGTTGGAACTCCGGGCTTGCTCTCTCCGGCGAGACCAGACTCTGGACAGCAGGGGGGCGGACCCAGGCTCTGGGCTAGTCCTACATCCGAGTGAGGTCACCTGCAGACACGCGCCAGTGCAGAGCGCGGTGAAGACCCGCTGTGCCGCCCCGCGCCCCAGAACCCCAGGGCAGTCCTCACCCTCACCTGGAAGCTGACACTAGCAGGAATAGGTCCGGACCGAAACGCCGTCTGCCCGGGAGCTCCCGGAAGTCTGCCCTGCAGGGGAAACGAGTTGGGGGTCAGCACTGAGCGCCTCCGCCCACACTCGGTTTCCTTCAGGGCTGCTGTAAGCTCATCTTTAGCCCCAGGAACTACTCCCT
The DNA here is from genome assembly GCA_004027025.1 of Myocastor coypus. Classification (NCBI taxonomy): domain Eukaryota; kingdom Metazoa; phylum Chordata; class Mammalia; order Rodentia; family Myocastoridae; genus Myocastor; species Myocastor coypus. The sequence continues at coordinate 9,014 of PVJA010038011.1, forward strand.
CTTAGGCTTCCCCTCCTGATATCTCAACTCCATATCGAGTTTCCTTCACCCTTCCCCGCAGCCTGGATCTCAATCAAGGTGGCTTTGGTGGATTCATATGGGGTGTAGGGGTTCATCCGCCCCAAGGAGAGTCAGGAATCCTGAAGCAGTGTGTTTGTCGGGGGAACCTGGAAGGCAGACTTGGTCCATGTCCTGCTCAAGGGCTAAGGGAGGAAGGAGGGGCTATCGCGTTTGAAGACCCTCCTCTCTCCTTCCCGCCACCCACCTTCCGGCTGCAGCTTTCGGAGAGGGAGCCCGGGTGACCCCAGGGCTCCTGCAGCAGCCGAACGAAAGTTAGGAGGCAACATCTCAGCAGAATCGGGGGTTACTCCTCGAAGGTCTTTCTCCCGAAACATCTTCCGCCAAGATGGGGAGCGGCTGAAGGACTTGGCGCTGTCCTAGGTAGACGAGCCGGGGGAGGGTGAAGGTCCTAAGCCCCGCTCAGTCTTCATTCCCTTCCCTTGACCCCGCCCCTTTGCAGACCGCGCCTCTACCCCCCGCCTCCAATCAGCAGAGGTCTGCAAGGCCAAGCCCCACCCCCTCAGCGCTGGGGCCGGAAGTGCTGCTAGGAGCCCAGCCAAGCTGCTGCAGCGCCCACCTCGTCAAGCCTCCTGTCTGTGCCTAAAGAGATGAGGTTGCTGAATTCCTTCTCCAGGAGTTGCCGGGCCTGGACACCGAGAGAGGAAAGAGATTAGTGCATGCAGTCTGCTCTGGGAGAGCCCGGCCTGCCCTAGGCCCAGAGGCGGCCACTCACCTGCGAGTTTTGCGTAGGGATCTGCAGGAGCAAGGCCAGGTCCGAATAGTCGAAGGTCTCGTCCAGGGCGAGCAGCGCCCCGTGCACTCCACTTTCCGTGAGGTTTGTGGCGAATTCTTTCAGGCCCAGCCCGGACACCCAACCTATGACTCGCTCGTTGGACCACACCATTACGTCTGGGAAGGGAAGGGTCGCTCAGCTGCGCTCCCTCCAGTGCCCAGGCCTTCCTCTTCCCAGGCCTCTCTTTCCCACCGATCTTTCCCTGTACTCTGTACCCCTGTACCAAGCCCACCCTCTACACCTCACCTCGGATCTGCGTCTGGCTCTCTTCCCGCCTCCGCTCAAGGTCTTTCCGGTCATAGTTGAGCCGTTTCAGGCACATGATCCCGTAATGTAGGCTCACCCTGAGCAGCAAGGGTATGGAGGTTACACAGGACTTTCAGGAAGCAGGGCACTTTCACCATGCAGCTCCTATTGGCTAACCTGGCCCGGGTGGGGTTAACCAACCAAGGTGTGTCCAAGTCTGAGCTTTTCCTCTGGACCATCTTGATGGATTTTTTTTTTGGTCTTTTTTTGAGATAGGGTCTTGCTATGCAGTTCAGGCTGGCCTTCAGCTCACTTTGGTAGCCCAGGCTGGTCTCGAACTCGCACCGATCCTCCTGCCTCAGCCTCCCAAGTGCTAGGATTACAGGCGTGTGCCATCACGCCCGACTCCATCTTGATGGATTAAAAAAAAAAAAATTTTTTTCCCCACATACAGGGACTCAAACTTAGGACCTTGCACTTGGCAGGCAGGCACTGTGCCTCAGTCTGGATTCCTTGACAACCCAAGCTGAAGGGCCAAAAATAATCCTAGGGATTTCCTGTCACTACCCGCCCTGGCCATAGACTCATGCCCTTGCCCCCTTTCCTACCAGCGGAGCAGCCCCACCTGTGGAAGCTGTCCACCATCTTGAGCTGGCCCCGGAGCTCCTTCTTGTTAAGGTGATCTAACATTCGGGCATCCACCAGCGACTCCATGAAGTAGCTGCGGTACTGGGGCAGCCCCAGGCTGGGCAGCCAGTCGTTTCCCACCCACTCGTGGTTCATGTCTCCATATGCCAGGATCTGGGACCATGGAGGGTAGAGGTTAGCCTCTCTGAACCCTTTCCTTGCGTGTAGGAAAGGAGTACAGTCCACAACCCAGCCCAAGGTCTTTCTTTCCCCGCCCCAGGGCAAGACAGTGACCAATCCCTGCTCTGCATAATGCAACAATCCAAAGACATCTATACCTTCCCAGTGACAGAATGCACTCCATGTGGTCCTGGGATCCTCAGCATCACCATGATGCATGTAACTGGTGGAACCCAGACCCACACAGGCCTACTGGCATCAGTGTGTATATTTTCACAAGTTCCCCAGAGAACTGAACTACGCATTAAATTCTGAGCCACATCGGTGTAACTAACTGTATTCCAACTCACTCCGGCCTCACTACCCTCCCCAAACGGGCATGGATTCTTCCAGTGTAGTTCCCACAAAAGAAGGCTTTAGACCTGCAATATCTTGAAGATAACTCATCTAACGCTGTGCTAGGCCCGAGTTCTGGATCAGGCCATAACCTTTCACACCTGTTAGGACTATCCACACTCCCCCTGGCTGGAAACCACCACCACGGCCCAACATGGCTCCTCTACCACCGCAGGGTCATGTCTCCTTTCTTGAGAACAAAGCGCAGCTGCTCGCACCACCTCTAATTCGGCTTGATCTGCCTCACCACCACCATAACCAGTTCTCTTTCCGGGCTCCAGTGACCCTGCAGCCGCGCAGCCAGCCCTTCCCTCTACTCCAGGGAAAACAGGTGGCTAGCATTGCCCTCCAGTCACACGAAGGGAACAGTCCCTTGGAGTCCCCGTAGCCCTGCAGTGGCATGACCAGACAGGCTAGCTTCTGCTCCCCCGCCCCTCTCCATGCCGCAGTGAACCAATACAGAGCTGAGCCCCCACTACGGGGACAGAGGAGCGATGGGGGAAGGGAGGGACAGGGCTCAGGGAGGAGGGGTGAGCATGCAGCGTGCACAAACTGTTCATGCGCCCACGCCCCGCCCCGCGCCCCTACCTGCTCCCAGCTGATCTCCTTGGTCTCCTGACCCGTTAGTGGGAAGAGGGGAGAAAAGGGGCGGGTTAAGGGGCAGGCAGAGGAGGACGGAAGGGACAGATAGATGGATGGCCACAGACTCGGTCCCCGCCCCCGCCCCCAGGAGGGTTAGTGCTATTCCCTCGGCCGCCGGTAGGGGACACTCACGGGCTTCGTCGCGGCTGTCAGGGACTCCATCTCCTCGTGGGTCATCCACACGTTTCCTGTGGGCTGAGGAGCAGAGGAATTTAAGGGACAGAGCGCGAACTGAATGGGGTCAGAGAATAGGGTTGGACGTCCAGGTCCCTAGTACAAGAGTTTTTGAGTATCCTGCTGTCCGCTGGGGGCATCGTGGGGACAAGACTGATCCCTTATTCGGCACCTCCATGGAGCAGGCAGTGTGGCCTGTGCTATGTGCTGTGCAGGTAACATTGCTAGGCTCACCTCGTGCAGGATAGCAGGAGTTGGCAGGCACAGCAGGGGTGGGTCTAACCGCACCAGTTAGGAATTCTTACTGGGATCCAAATGTTTGTGTGGGCCCTGGATTCAGGCACCATCAGGGGCCTGGTGTGTGGCAGGAACTCAATAGGCACAGAGGAAACACAATGACTAAGTTATAAATATGGTTGGGTTTGTTGGCATCCAACAGCAATCCCATCACTCTGGGAGGCCGAGGCAGAGAATCACAAGTTCAGACCCAGACCAAGCGAGACAGTGAGATCCTGTCTCAAAAATAAAATACAATTTTAAAGGGACTGGGGGATGTAGCTCAGTGTCCAAGCACTGGTTCACTTCCTTGTACTGCAAACAACCCACCCTTAAGGGTGATAAAGGGCATGGTGTGTACAAAGGAGAAGACACTGCTGAGGTAATTCGGGGACTGATCTATTGAGATGGCCTCAAATGATATCCAGGAACCTCAGACAGATACACTCGTTTAGAAGCAGCAGGTACCGTAAAGGGTCAACAACTGCTGGGTGAGACTTCACTACTGTATGCCTGAAATCTCTCTGGGTAAAAAGTTGGAAAGAAAGGAAAAAAATAATTAGAAGGCAGGAAGCGATGGGGTGGATGAGTCGGTATTGCCGTGCTGGGTGGAGCCACGGGTCAGGTCCCAAGGAAGGTCCCTGACAGGAGGCAACATCTGCGCCAAGACTTCAAGATGATAAAGGGTCAATCTTGCATAAAACAAAAAGGGAGTGGCAGGCACCAGGAAGCAGGGAGAGTCAGGGAAAGGAGGTGACAAGGGCCCTGCGAGCACTACCCGGCGCGAGTCTCAAAGCGAGGAGGCGGAGCGATCTGGAGCCACCATAGCCAATGGGAGAAGATTCTGGAGTCAAAGCTGGAGTGAGCAGGCCCAGCATTGGCTACCCCTTGGATAAAAGGCGGAGCCTGGTCCAGCGAGGACCGGGATTGGTGTCTGGCCACTCACCGTACGCGAGGAGGCTGGCGCCGACGGGGAGGTAAGCGAGACCATCTCTTGGATGGCGAGGCGCAGCTTGAGCCGGTGCAGAGGGTTGCTGATACCGATCTCGCGCTGGATCTCCGTATCCGACAAGTTGGCCATGATGGCACCGCTCTTGACATTGGCCCGGCAGGCGGCTACATACCACGCGGGCATGCCTACCCACAACTGGAGCACAGGGGGAAAGCGAAGGGAGTCATGGTGGGAGGGGGTCAGACAGAAAGCAAGACAGACACACGGGAGAGACGAGCGGGCAAATGAGGCCCGGAGACCGAAGTAGAAGGGACGGATAGGTCAGGTAGCAGAGGGAAGAGATGAAGACGGGAGATTCGGAGACACCAGGAGACAGCGGTTCATTCGGAGCCGGGGAGAAAGAAGAGCAGAAAAACAGACGGAGAATCCCACAGAGTCACGGGAAGGCATAAAGGGGCAATTGGAGAGTCAGACCCAGGTGGGTGTGGCCGTGGGCGGGGCGAAAGAAGAGCGAGAGGCTGTTGCCTAGTGACCAGAGTCTGCGACCCCCGCCCGCCCTGGACCGGGGGAGCAGGGCTCAGTCCCATGCGAACCTCCAGCCAGGAAACCACGGTGGGCCCATCCCAAGCAGCGAAAGGCAGGCCCTGGCGGCAGGCTTCTTCCAAGAGTTCGTGCCTGGGGAAGGGGGAATGGAGCATCAGGCAGAGGCCCAGTCCTTCGGACAGAGCCCATCTCCACACATGCAGGCGGACACACACTTGCATGTGTAAAAGTATTGTCTATGAATGTGCAGAGCATGGCAGCAGGTCACAACGACATGTGAATCGTTATGTTTATTTATTTATTTATTTATTTTTTTCTTGTTTCAGAACCTTTGTTTATTCACTCATTTTTATGGCTGGCTCAGCCCACCCCGGGGGCAGGGCTGGCGCAGCATGTGGTGCCGGGGATCGAACCGAGGTCCCTGAAGCCGCCCAAGCTTTCCCAAGCAGGGGCTTTAGACCACTGAGCCATCCCGCCGGGCCCCATGTGAATCGTTATGAATCCAACTCCCCCACCCCCAATAACAGAACAAAATAAGTCAGGTGTGGTGGCACACTTCTGTAATCCCAGCACATTGGGAGGCTGAGGCAGGAGGCTGCCAAGTTTAAACCCAGCCTGGGCAATTTCATGGCTTAGAGAGACTCACTCTCAAAAAATAAAAGGGGGCTGGGAGGGCTGGGCGTGGTGGCGCACGCCTGTAATCCCAGCACTTGGGAGGCTGAGGTAGGAGGATCAGTGCAAGTTTGAGAGCAGCCTGGGCTACAAAAGTGAGCTCAGGGCCAGCCTGAACCGCATAGGGAGACCCTGTCTCAAAAAGACAAAAAAGGGGGGGTGTGCTGGGGATGTAGCTCAAAGCAAAGACCCTGGGTTCAAGCCTCAGTACCACAAAAAGAAAGAGGGAAGAAAGAGAGGAAAAGCTCCAGGAGTTTCCCTGCAACCAAGTCCATAACCGTAGACACTCAGTCTGGCATCATTTCGGTCTCGCCTATACCCACCACCACCATCACCCTGCACACACATACACATGTACACATCCGCTGCCCCCCCCCACACACAGATACACACTCACTTCCGCTTGTTCCTCCGGTCCTTATCTCCTGGGCCTGTGAGCTTGGCAAGCCCCAGAGGGTCAGTGGCCAGCGTCTCCTCGGAAGGTGTTCCAGCTGGGGGCAAGCATGGGACAAAATTGGGAACATGAACATCTCAGGAGCTTCAGGCAGGAGTAGGAAGGACACCCAGAGGCCCAGGCCCTGAGGGAGGTGTGAGTCTGGCCACAAGGAGGGCAAAATAAAGCCTGAGAGGGACCAGTGTCACTCCGTGACAAGCAATCAGACATCTCCAAAATAAGCAGGAGGATCACAAGTCTGAGCCAAGCCTGGGCAATGTAGCAAGACCCTATCTCAAAATAAGAATTAAAAACAAAAAGGACATTGGCCGGGCGTGGTGGCTCACGCCTGTAATCCCAGCACTCGGGAGGCTGAGGCAGGAGGATTGGTGCGAGTTTGAGACCAGCCTGGGCTACAAAAGTGAGCTCAGGACCAGCCTCAACTGCATAGCGAGACCCTGTCTCAAAAAGACAAAAAAGGACAGCGGATGTAGCTTAGCATGAGGCCCCTAGGTACCATACTTTTTTTTTTTAAAGATTTTTTTATTTATTTCTCTTAAACCTCATTTATTTGTTTGTGTTATGGCTGGCTTAGCCCGCCCTGGGGTGGGGATGCACAGCATGTGGTGCCAGGGATCGAGGAGCGGCCTCAGCGCTGGCCTTCAGTTTCCTCCACAGGCGCTTTAGACCACTGAGCCATCTCGCTGGCCCCACACTTTTTATTTTAACCAGGATTCAAACTCAAAACCTTTATGCTTGGGCAGGATGGTTCAGTGGTCTAAAGCACCTGCTTGGGAAAGCTTGGGCGGCTTCAGGGACCGCGGTTCGATCCCAGCACCACATGCTGTGCCAGCCCTGCCATCGGGGTGGGCTGAGTCGGCCATAAAAATGAGTGAATAAACAAAGGTTCTGTAACAAGAAAAAAAATATATAAATAAAATAAATTCTTTAAAAAAAAAAAAAAAGAACCTTTATGCTTGCCAGGAAGGCATTGTGCCGCTGAGCTATATCCCTGGCCCCAGTACCGCATATTTAAGAGAAAGATAAAATTGATTCATTTGCCCACCCAGGCAGGCCCCAGAGTGCTCCATTTCCTTCTTCCTACGTCTATTGCTACAGTCCTGCTGGTCCTCATGCTTAACAAGTGACTAATGAGTGAACACGGGTGTGCACACCCACGAACAGAAAAGCCGGGAGTGGAACATGGGGGCGGGGCTTCTGCCACAGCACTCACCCAGGGAAGAGCTTTCCCGGCCTGGAGGTCCCATCCGCCCCTTCTCCTTCTTGCCAAAGAGGCGGCCTATGGATGACTTGATGCTCTTCTTTTTAGGGGCTTTGTGCAGGGAATCTGGGGTACCCTCGCTGGATGAGCAGGAGAGAGTAAGGTCAGAATCCTCCCAGGGTGCCCCTGTCCTCCCAAGTCACCCTTCTTCCAAGCAAGCTCCCACCAGTACCCAACCCTTGCACCCCCTGACCTTCCCCGAGAGGGTCCCCCGTCCTCCAGAGACCCTGCCTGCAACGCCAGGGCCTGGGTCATTCTCTCAAGCCGGGCAGAGCGAGGAGTGGGTGGTGGGGTGTCTCCAGGGATGGCTGGGCCCTCCCCTCTTGGTGCTCCGACTTCCTCCTTGGGGATGTGATTCTGGAGGTAGAGAAATACAGATGATGGATGAAGTCAGAGGGGTCATATGGGGTGCTCCCTATTAACTGGGGTGTCTACAAAGGGTATCTGAGACGCCTCTGGTTTTGGGCACCATATCTGAGAGCAGCCTAGATCAAGCTAGGTGTGCTGGCTCTCAGCTTCGATCCCAGCACTGGGAGTGAAGAGGACTGTCAGGATTTGGAGCCACCCTGTGAGGGGGAGGGGCAGCAGCAGGGGAGGGGGAGAGGGGGGAAGGGAAGAAGGAGGAGGAGAAGGGGGAAGAGGAAAGAAGAGGAAGAGGAGGGGGAAGAGGAAAAGGAGGAGCGGGGAGGAGGCAGCCTAGTTTAAGAGGGGACCATAAAGTCGTAGACCACAGTTCCCTGGATGCTTGACAAGCTCACATTTATAGGTTTTTTTTTTTTTTTTTATGGCTGGCTCAGCCTTGTCCTGGGGGTGGGGCTGGCGCAGCATGTAGCGCGGGGATCGGAACCCGAGGTCCCTGAGGTTACCTAAGCTTGCCTAAGCAGGCGCTTTAGACCACTGAGCCATCTTGCTATCCCTACATTTATAGTATTTTGCTTCTGGGATCAGGAGATATGCTGGACCTCAATAATGGGTTAGAGATCCTTCAGTCAGAAAACCTAGGCAAAGCCGGGCGTGGTGGCACATGCCTGTAATCCCAGCACTTGGGAGGCTGAGGCAGGAGGATCGGTGCGAGTTCAAAACCAGCCTGAGCTACAAAAGTGAGCTCAAGGCCAGCCTCAACGGCATAGCGAGACCCTGTCTCAAAAAGACAAAAAAAAAAAAGAAAACCTGGCAAGAAGCAGGGCATGGTGGCACCCGCCTGTAATCCCAGCATTTGGGAGGCTGAGGCAGGAAGAGACCCTGTCTCAAAAAGAAAAAAACAAGACTGCCTGGCCACCGCCATGAAAGGTTGCTCTCTGCTATGTGCCAGTCTGCTTTGGAGCCAGCTGAATATGGACTGAAACCTCCAGTAACTGGCCTCACTATGCAGTTTGGACTCATGGTGATCCTCCTGCTTTCAGTTTCCTCAGTGCTGGGATTACAGGTCTCCAGGCCCTGAGTCCTGCCAGTCAAAGGAGGAATGGGTGGATCTCAGACTGCTGTCATCAGCCACACCATCCTGGGCCAATCCTGAAAATTAAGTTAGATGAGTGCCCTTACTGATTCACTTATCCTCTTGTTAAGGATATTTACTGGGATAGCAAAGGTTCTTAGCAAGAGGGATTGAACTCAGGACCTTGCACTTGCAGGCTGTAAGGGGAGCCAAGGAGAAAACAACAATTTTAGCAAGTTAGATCTTCTGGTCCAGACTCCGCAACCCTTGGAGGATCTGGATTATCATTTAGTCTGCTTTTCTAGAAAGCTACAGTGACCCAAGTACAAACTAAGAGATGTTGTAATCCAGATGTCTTTCACCTCTTAGTCTGCTAAGGACCTACTTTATCATTTCAACTAAACTCATCCTGTTTGGAAGCTATTGAAGCAGCACTGAGACCTAGCTGACAGCCAAGGCTATAATTTCTTTACTGGCTCCTCAGCCTCTACATTTCGCTTAAGTGTTGGCATTGCCTTAGACACTGGTCCAAAAGCCCCTTCTTTGTCTTCAATCACTAGGGCTGGGATGTCCTTTTGGACCCTCATGCTAAGGCAAGGCTTGCACAGGGTGAGGCCTGGACTGCAGAGTTAGGTCAGAAGACACCTCCTCCGTTCCGTCTGCCTGCCAGCTGCTGTGATATGAATGACTTCTTGCATTATTCAACTATGGGCTAAAAATGAGAGCTCAAATAGGCCTCTTCTCTAAATTGTGGGTGTTGGGCATTGTATCTTGGTGAGGAGAAAGTGTCTAAGGTGCCTTTTTAAATGCATTTGGTACAGGGTCTCACTACCCAGCTTTGACTCATAGTGATCCTTCTGCTTTCAGCCTCCCCAGCACTGGGATTACAGGAATGTGCCACTGTGTCCAGTCTCAGTGGCTGGCTCAGCATGGCTGAGGTTGGTACTGAAGATAGAACCCAGGTCCCTGAGCTTGCCTAAGCAGACACTTAGCCCACTTAGCATAATCTCACCAGCCCCAAGGTGTCTTTTAAGGGGAAAAAATAAATATTTAATATTATTTACAAAAAAAAAAAAAAACTAGGCTTGGACAAATAATATTGCTTTGCCTCTCTCTAAACTCAATTCTGATGAGGCGGGAGGATCAGTGCAAGTTCGAGACCAGCCTGGGCTACAAAAGTGAGCTCAAGGCCAGCCTGAACTGCATAGTAAGACCCTGGCTCTGATTGCAATTCTCAGGTGTATGTTTTGTTAAAGTACCATTAAAAAAAAAAAAAAATAAAAATTCTCCATAGCTGGATGTGATAACAGTCTTGTAGTCCAGTTACTTAGGAGGCTGAGGCAGGAGGCTTCTTCAGGCTTATAAGCTCAAGACTAGCTACTAGGCTGGGCAACACACAAGAGCCCCATCTCAAAAAAGAACAAGAAAAATCCTGTGTAGGGACCCAGCAGGATGGCTCAGTGGTCTAAAGTGCGTGGTTAGGAAAGCTTAGGCAGCTGCAGGTACCGCGGTTTGATCCCTGGCACCACATGCTATGCCAGCCCTGCCCTCAGAGTTCTGAAACAAGAATAAATAAATAAATAAAAACTTCTTTAAAAAGTGTAGAACAGAACCTAGAGGCAGGAGGCCAGGAGAAGTAGAAAGGAAGTGTGCCCAGAAACGAGCGACTCAACCCCTTTGTCCTCTGTGTCGGAACTTTCGGGGAAAGCTAAGCACACCTTAGAACGACGGCTGTAGGGAGCTGTCGCTGCGGCCTGCTGGGAACCCCTGCTTCGGACCTCGCCCTGGCCAGCCCCGCTGCGAAGCGGGGAGCACTCACGGCTTTGTCGGTGCCCTCGCGGGCAGGGCTGGGCGGAGCCAGGCGAGGAGTGGAATGGCCGGAGCTGGGCGGGGAGGGGCTGGCGAGGGTGGAGGTGGTGAGGGAGGGGGGCAGGGAGCAGCTGCTGCGGTAGCGGCCCAAGGAGTCCAGGCCTGAGCTGGACACGCGGCTCTCCAGCTCCTCCGCCCTCTGTTCTGTCGTCTCCTTCTCCTCTTGGATGAGCCTGGAGAGGAAAACGCCAGAGACCAGATGAGGGTGAGTGAAAGGCATCGCGGTTAAGGGGATCTCTGGGGAAGGGGCAGGGAAGCCAAAAAATGGTGCTCTCTGGAGGTCACGGAAGCTACTTGACCAAACAAGTAGCTTTTTATGATTCTGTAAAATCATAAAAGAGAGACTCTAAGCCGGGTGTGGTGGCTCACTCCTGTAATCCCAGCACTCGGGAGGCTGAGGCAGGAGGACTGATGCGAGTTTGAGACCAGCCTGGGCTACAAAAGTGAGCTCAGGATCAGCCTGAACTGCATAGTGAGACCCTGTCTCAAAAAGACAAAAAAAAAAAAA
>PVJA010038012.1:0-20022 GCA_004027025.1 Myocastor coypus
GAAAGAAAGAAAGAAAGAAAGAAAGAAAGAAAGAAAGAAAGAAAGAAAGAAAGAAAGAAAGAAAGAAAGGGAAAGAAAGGAAGGAGCTGGCACTTTCACATGAGATAGCTCAGGGGTCTAAGCCTGCTAAGGTAAGCTTAGACAAATGGAGAGACTGCAGTTCGATCCCTGGCATAACTTACCATGCCAGCCCTAACCCCAGGGTGGGTTAAGCCAGACACATACGCAAAAAAGAAAGATAAACTGGAGCTCTTTTTTAGGAAAATGGACTGCATCTTCAGACCATGTTAAGTGAAATAAATCTGCCATACAAAATTAAATATCATATCATTTTCCTTATAGGAGAAACAACCTAAAAATAAAGAGCAGCATAAAGGCAATACGGTAGGGAAAGGGAGGTGGGCTTTGCGGAGATGGGCTCAGAGGGGAGGCAGAAGGCAGGGGAAGAAGAGCTATCAAGACGCCCGTGTGTACCAGCCCCCTGCATGGATGTAATTATTGTATTCCATATATTAAAAATAAAACAAGTATTTCCTTGCGAAACTGACTGGAATGATCATTCAAACCAAAGCTAAAATAACTCTTTGATGAAACAGCTACATCTACATCTTCTGTCCATTATCCAAACAATAGGAGTGATTAATATTTATGCAAGATTGCCATATAATAATCCTATACAATGAATATTATGCTATAGACTATAAGCACTCGAAGTAAATCAAAAGTTTGTATTTTAGGGCCAGCCAAATAGCTCAGTGAACTAAAGTGCTTGCTTTGGCAGGGTGTGATGGTCCGGATTTGACTGCTTGTGTATTGTGCCAGCCCTGACCGCTGGGGCGCACTGAGATGGTGATTGAGACTGGGCATAGTGGCCTTTATTTTTAATATATGGAATACAATAATTACATCCATGTAGGGGACCCTGTAGTCCTTATCCTAAAATACAAATATAAATAATAATGATAATAATAATAAAACGTGAAGAAAAAGTGAGAATATTGCAAAGTACTTAATACTTTTAATTGATTAAATGAAAGGATTGCCTGCGATTATTGGTTTAAGTTTGTCAGAGTATAGAAATATTAATTATTTTCCAGTAACAATAAAAATTTCTAGTGGTTATTTAGTGCTTTTTGTGAACACAATTGTGCTGAGGGTTTGTGTGCATTTGATGATATTCTCATTAGTAAAGCATGCTAAATATTGTCCTTTTATAAAAGAAGAAATTGAGCTATTTGATTTTTCCCAAGTTATTAGGGCCAGTAAATAATGATACCAAGACTGAGTACAGCCTACATTCTTAACAACTAACTCATTTCTATCCGCAAGCTGTTTTTTGTTTGTTTGTTTGTTTTTGGTGTTTTTGTTTTGTTTTGTTTTTTATTGTCTTTTTGAGACAGGGTCTCGCTATGCAGCTCAGTCTGGCCTTGAGCTCATTTTTGTAGCCCAGTCTCGAACTCGCACTGATCCTCCTGCCTCAGCCTCCCAAGTGCTAGAATTTCAGGCATGTACCACCACACCCAGCTCCACAAGCTGTTTGGTTTGTTTGTCTTTTAAAGATTTACTCACTTGGTACAGGGTCTCACTACAGAGCTCAGATCCATAGCAAACCGCCTGTGTCAGCCTCCCCAGCACTGGGATTGTAGGCATGTGCCACTACAGTCAATTTTGTTGACCAGCATGGCACAGGACTGGCATAGCATGTGTTACTGGGTATCAAACCTGGGTCCTTGCACTTGCCGGGAAGGTGGTTAGACTGCTGAGCTATCTCCTTGGGCCCCTATCCCCAAGCATTTGTCCAGTGAGTTCCTTCAGCATCCAAAGTCTTCTCTGAACTGTGAATTTGACATCATGAATCAAATTGATTTCCTCTTGAATTCTGGTGCTGGTACATTTCCAAATCCATTCTTTTTCTCATTTTAGGATATTGAAGTCTTTGCTGAATTTCCAAAAACTGAAGAAAAAAGAAACACATTAATGTACTTTGCTAGTTCATTATATTTTCCTTATTTTAGTTCCTTTTTAAATCCAAGAATTTTGTAGGGAAATAGCATATTATTTTTTATGCAGGCTTGGTAAATGAACATATATTTTGTGGCTCAAAACAAGAAAAAAATCACTTTCTTAGAGTTCTGAAGTTTAGAAAACCTACATTAGCCAGGCATGGTGGCGCATGCCTGTAATCTCAGCACTCGGGAGGCTGAGGCAGGAGGATCGGTGAGAGTTCAAGACCAGCCTGGGCTACAAAAGTGAGCTCAAGGCCAGCCTGAACTGCATAGTGAGACCCTGTCTCAAAAAGACAAAAAAAAAAAAAAAAAAAAAAACCTACATTGACTTGTAATCACATTGGACACCTAGATGATCCAAAATGATCTAACAATCACTAGATGGATTCCCTTTTGTCATTTGAAGTAACTGTATGCACATGTTTTAAGGACTGAGTTGAGTATACCTTTAGGGCTCACTACTTCGTCTGTGACAGATGGTTACCTCCATCCTACATGGCCGGTAGAATATTTCTTCATTGAATGTTTCCTTCAGGCATAATAAGACTATTCTGTCCAATTCAATTCATTTACTTATTTATCTGTTGTTATATATGAGATACCATGAGAGACGAGAGAAGGGGGAACAAAAGTATGTATGATGGCTCAGGATGTTGACAAGATGTTTACAACCTTGTTAGATACACATGATGCAGCATTCAGTAGATAAAAAAAAAAAAATCCTATCTTATACCTAAGATTAAATATGCAGTGGGAAATCTTTATACATTTGAAAACTTGAAGAGAAATAATTGTAAAGCACTATGGATTATGAAGTGCAGAGAAAATGTAAACCAGGTAATGAAAGGTCAGTATTCTCATTTTCATATACAGCTTGGTTATGAGAAGTGTCAGCATATAAAGAAAGTAAATCTCCAAAAGAAATGAATACCTTACCTAGGGCTATACAGAAAATAAACTGAAGAGACTGTGCTTAAATCCATTAACGCTTATCTCCAAAGTAATGTTCTTTTTCCGTATGCCTCTAGACATAACTAGATAGTCCACCAAAAACTGGACTATAAGACCTTTTCTAGTTGGTCACTAAGCCATTATTTTGTTAAATGATTTTACATGGTACAGAGAAATAAATACTTATTTATTTTGTTCTTGTGTGGGGTGATGTTAGGTGATAGGTTTTTAAAAACCAAATTCTCATCTCTTTGAAAGTGAAGAACTGTGTTTTATTTAGTGTGTATTGAACAATGGATTCCCAGACACAACTGACAAGCCTTGTTTCTTGTTATTCATTTGATACCTCCTACTTGAAAACTGAAAAGTGATATGTTGACTTCAGCCTGTTAACAATGGCATCCACCACAAATATATGGTATGCCTGACAGATATCCTTTTTCAGTAACTGCTATAAAAACAAGCCTAATAGACTCCCAATTCTTTGGAAAAATTAATCATAGTGGATTAAGGAGAATCATTTTGTGACTTCCATGTACATTCCTTCCAAAGTACCTGGCCACAGGTTTTTTGTTTGTTTGTTTGTTTGTTTGATACAGCATTGTGAACTAAAACATAGCCCAGGTAAAACCAACTTAAGAAGAAATAACATAGAAAAGAAGGAAGCTCAACCACTCCCAAACAAATGAGACATAAAGTAGCTGCTGAGAAATTCAGGAGACCTGAGAAGTTCACCTTTTTGAAATGATAGGGTGGAAAGCTGAGAACACGTAATTATCCTCTGAAGAGGGAAGGGACGCTCCAAAAGCCACCCACGTAGAAATGGCAAATGTTGCACACAACGGAAAATGTGCTTGCTGAGATGGTGTTCAGGTGAGGGTGGAGAGAAAGAGGGCTCCTTCAGTAAGTAACACAACTCTCTTCTAAACTATTTGATTTAAAAAAAACTTCTAGAACAATGTATGTGCCTATTCATAGGGAGAGCGAGCATCCCAGGTAGAATTAACTTGGCTACCAACAAAAATACACATTCCTAAAGGCCTCAGTTCCTTCAGTTGTGAATAAAAACATTAAAGTAGATGTGTTCTAGGCCCAATGCAATTTTTTTTCAGTAATCATAAATAATTATAGAAAGATTAAAAAAAGATAAAAGCCAAAACGAGGTGTGCATGGATTTTGTCATCTCAATTCAAAACTGACCTCCTTAGCTAACTGGAAGAATGATACATACATTCAATTTTATTGGTGTCTTTGTCTAGGAACATACTCTTAGGGGCAGCAACTAGTATAATATTGTTTCTTCTGCCCACTAGAAATATTTAAACTGGGCAAAGCAATCATACCAGTTGAGAATAATGTCAAAATCAAGTTCATCCCAAATATTACATAGTATCATGTACTGGATACCAGAACAGAATAAGAAAAATAGTAGCAAAAAGAGTGAAAGTCAAGATATATAATTTAGGGCTGGCCAGATATCTCAGCCGATTAAAGAGCCTGCTTAGGCAGACACAGGGACCTGGAGTTCAATCCCCAAAGTGCCTCGCTGGCCCTGCCCCGAGGGCACACTGAGATTTCAGTTTAGGGCGTGGTGGTGTATGCCTGTAATCCCAGTGCTTGGGAGGCTGAAAACAGGAGGATCGCTATGAGTCCTATCTGTGTAGTGAAACCCTGCACACCCTGTACTTAATATACAAAAGTTAAACAAATACATAAAAAGTAAAAAGAAAGATATATAATTTAGTTAGCAGAATTATACCAGAATTCCTTTCTTAGTTTGACAAATAAGATCTTAACACATAAGCACACAACTTAACAAATCTATAGAAATATTCTGTACTTATTTTAGAATTTTTCAGTAATTCTAAATTGAAAATCTTACTTTACTGAATGTACCATTGGACAATTATTACTTCTCTTAAGTTAATCTAACTGCATACCATTTGTTGTAAGAGGGTTTTGTTTGTTTGTTTGTTTCTTACCATCCCTTGTTCAGCATGTAATCTTTCTTATTTTATGCTCACCAATTATTTCCTTGAATTATCTTGCATTTTACTCTGGGATTTTGTGCAACTCTTTGTGCCCTGCCACCTCCAGAACAAAGCCATGTAGAGGAAAAAAAAAAAAAAAAACTGTGAAGTTCCCAAAGTACAAGATGGTATTATATACATCCTGGTATAAGCTTTACATATGGTTTCTAAGTAAGTAAAGTTACTATGTATAAAAGAGATGATAGCAACTGACATTATTTCCCAGGAAGCCTGTATTCTAAGTGCTCAAAGGTCTAGTTTGCTCTGAGGATCATCCGTGATGAAAACAGTTCTCTAAAAATATAATTCAGTCTTGAGAATCATTTTTAAAAATCTAAGCTTCATAGGGCCTTCAAGTGGACCATGTTCTCATGTCAATTTATAGGCTGCTCACTTCCTGTTGCTTATTTCCTTGGTATATGTTTTTGCGTTTCACGCACAGCATGTAAACATGCAAGTCACACGAGATCATGTAAACATGCAAGTCACTCGAGATCAGACCGTGAGTATACTCGGTATGACCTACACTTTACTTATTCCTGTTTCATTAAAATAAAAATGAAGGGCCAGCCAAACCGCTCAGCAGATTAAAGAGCCTGCAAGCAGTCGCAGGGGCCAGGGGTCTGATTCCTGGGCCTGCTGTGCTGCCCTGCCACTGAAACGCGTTGAGAAGGCGAGTGAGAATGGGCGTGGTAGTGCATGCCTGCAAGCTCAGCTCTTGGGAGGCTGCAGACAGGTGTATCACTACGAGTCTGATCTAGTAGTGAGACCCTGAACATCCTATAGACTCTTTCCTAAAATACAAAAAAAAAAAAAAAGCTAACTGTGACCAACTGGTTTAATTAATCACTTAATTATAACTTGAAACTGTAAATCCCACAGACTAGAAATAAATTGCTAAGTATGATTTAGAAATAAATTATTTTAAATCTAGTTCTGATCATCTTTTCATTGAAACTTTAAGCTAAAATTAGCTTAGCCTCTTTGCACCTTAGCTTTATCATCTATAAAATCAGAACAGGGTGCCTTTTACAACTGCATCAATGATACCTATGAAAGGACCAGGTACATGATAGAATTTTAATAAATGATTCTTCTCACCTGCCTTACTTGCATCCTACGTCACGCCTCTTTCCTTTGAGAGAAATTATCTCATAGACCCCAACGTTATAGCTTGACTCTGTCTCCACTAAGTTACAGAGCAGGAAAATGTTTCTCAGCCCAGAGGGAACTGAGAAAAGTGTCAGCAAGGCTGAAGTCACAGCTCGTGTCTCTTGCTGGGCAAGTCTGTGGCTGGTTACAAACAGACACACAGACTTCGGGCAGGGAGTCAGGCCACATTTCTAAGCCTAGCGAGCAAGGAATGCAGAAGTGGTTTTCCCCTGCCTGGCCTCCCTGTCTGTGCCGCCTCTATTTACTTCTCCCCAGACATCCTGGACAGCATGAGGACGATCTGATCTGAGGTGTTAGCTCCATTCAGGTGCACCTGTGCAGAAGCATTAGTTAATGTCTCATTGAAGTGTTCCACATGTTTCTTTCACCTCAAAACAGCTTAGTGATGGCATTCTCACACGCTTCCCTAATCCCGGCCCCCATAAATCTTCTGCAGGCTCCGCCCTCCATTGTCCTTCCCATCCATCAAGATCTCAGTGAAATCCTTTGGCATGTACAGTACATCTCTGCACCAAGCTCATTCACAAAGGAGCCCTGTCATTATTATATTTTTAGCTCCCATTTCTCCCCACCTTTGTGCTTGAGTGGTTGTGTGTGTAGTTTATATCACAGGGGGAGGAGTGGGTAGTGAGAGCCAGGGTGGAGGAAGGAGCAGACTGCCCTACACAGGGACTCAAGGATGGTGTGGGAACACTTAGGTGAGGGCCCGAATGAGTGGCAGAGTGGTTCAATGTGGCAAACACAGATCCTAATTCCTTCCATGAAAATCTTATTATGTGTCTAAAGTACAAACTAGCTTGGATTTTAGCAATACCGGTAATAGGATCCACATGTTCAAATAATACTGTAATCCTGAAAATCTGCCCGTTTTCCCATATCAAAAAGAACAGAAAATTTGTCAAAAAGTAGAATGACTACCTAAAGAAGCAAATTAGTATTACATTCTCCTATACTTCCTCAAAGGCGATTAAAGTCTACCTCAATTGGTTTGAAAGAACAACTAGAAGTCTTCATATATAAATGGATGTATCTTGAACATATACTCATAAGGGAAATAAATCAGATCTCTATATGCAAATATCATGTACTGTCCCTAGCATAAGGACTCAAAAGAAGAAAATATTAACTAGTTAATTAATTTTGGGCGATACCAGGAATCAATCTCAGGACCTTGCGTTTCTGCATGCTCAACCCCTCCTTTTTTTTTTTTTTTTTAGAACAGTGACCTAAATACAAAAGGCATTTGGAAGAGTTAAAAAAATAATAATATTTACTGAAAGTGTTCATGTTTAACTGTTTGACCAATCTTACATACCTATATCTATTCATCTAAACAGATTTGATGATGAAAATATGTAATACAACCATTGTTAAATTTTTCTTATTTGGAAGTTCTGTACTACATGTACTCTTGCTTGGCCCTGTTATTTTTTTTTTTTTTATCTTTGTTTTTGCTATTTTTACTCTTTAAAATAAAATCAAATCTAAAATATATTTGTTTGCATGCTCTGATTATTTTGGCCATATTGTTACTACTGGCCTTTGAGGAGAAATTGTAAATTTAAATTTTGTCACTCTAGATTTTTCAATGTGATTAGCTAATGCTTAGGAAAGTGACATCAACCTGAAGACAACATAGCTTCCTGAGTTCATTCCTTATAGATGCATTGATTTGAGCACACGTGCAAGCGTGTGTGTGCTCACACATGTACACATACACCCACACATACATACACACACAATTTGCCATCATGAAGCCAAGAAGTCCGTATGAGAGATTACAGCACCTGTGATGGAACATAGATATAGAAATCATGCACTCTAGAGAGTTAAGACAGTTTCACACTACTTCTGCCACTCTCCCCCAAGCCCACAGAGCACAGAACACACAATATTCTCTCTTTTTTATTATTATTAATTGTATGGATTTGGTACTGTGTCTCACCACATGGCTCAGACTCATAGTGATCCTCCTGTTTTCAGCTTCCCCAGTGCTGTGATTACAGGCATGGGCCACCACGATCAGTTTTGGTGGCCCACTCAGAGCACCTGGGGTGGGGCCAGCATAGCATGTGGTACTGAGGATTGAACTTGGGTCCTTGCACTTGCCTATGTAGGCACTTAGATGACTGAGCTATCTCCATGCTCTCAAAACATCCTCTTGCAGAGGAGAAGGAAAGAA
The DNA here is from genome assembly GCA_004027025.1 of Myocastor coypus. Classification (NCBI taxonomy): domain Eukaryota; kingdom Metazoa; phylum Chordata; class Mammalia; order Rodentia; family Myocastoridae; genus Myocastor; species Myocastor coypus. The sequence continues at coordinate 8,343 of PVJA010038012.1, forward strand.
GCATCCCCTTTGCTGTGTAGTAGCTCCTTGTCAGCCCCAGGTAACCTAAGTATAATATTTGCGTCCAGTAGTCTCAGCTTCCAAGCAGGTCCCCACAGTGGCTGTCTCCACACTGGTGTTTAGAAACTAAGACCCCAGTACTGCTCCAATACCAGGCCAGACACCACAGACACAGAAGCTAGCTGCTCCCAACATCTTGGAAGGTTCCAAACTCAAGGTTATATTCCCAGGGTGCTCCCAAAGCACAAGGTGTCCCTCAGGGACCCAAAATTGAAGACTGTCCCTGAGGGTTCAGGTTCTATGCTCATCTTCATAAATCCAGCACCTAAGCCTTCCTTCATAACCTCTGGTACTAGGCTTGCCCCTATAGACCCAGAGCCAGGCCCACCCCCAATGGACACAAGTTCCAGGCTATTCTTTTATTGACTCAGGACCAAAATCATCCTCAGAGACCCTGCTTGAGCACTAGATTGGTCTACAGACTCAAGTTCAAGATCCACTATAGTACACAGCTCCCAGTCATCCCCTATACATCTAGGCTTCTGTGTACCTTGAATTCTATTGGCAAGCTTTCCCTTGTGCCCTATCAGCCAACTTTGTCAGAATTTATGGATGAGCTGACGCATGGACTTTCCTGCTGAAGTCAGAAAGTAAAAACTGAAAGATGCACCTATTTCTTTAAATGTGCAGATACTAAAACTAGGCCACAAAGGTTACACACTATCAAGGAAGTATGACATTGCTGAAGGAACAAAATTAAGCATCATATGGACTAACAAATCTTAATAAAGTGGAGATTTATGAATTTCCCTAGTGACGATTACGCTTAAATGTTAATGTCATAGGCCTGGAAGCCGTTCAAATGTATTTCTGGGTTTGCCTGAGTGGGTCATGAAGGCATGAATTGGGGTCCACAACTGGCCCTTTGTTATTTCCTGTCTGTGCTGTCTCCCTCCTCTATTTTCCAGCCACCATAAACTAAGCAGCTGTATGCTGCCAGATGCAAAAGTGGCTGAAACAGACTTTGCTTCTACTGTGCCCAAACCAGGCAAAACCTATCAGTCTTGATAGCTACCAACATGGTCAGCATCCTTGAGGAGGGACTGAGTGACTGGAAGAGCATTCCAAGGGGGCTCCTGGACACAGGTAGGTTTTACATCTTGATGTGACAAGTTTTCGTGGTTATAGCTATTAGACATATTAATTGTACAAATGAGTTTCACTTTAAAGTTTCCACATATACAGATAAATTGTTTTGTTTAGAGCTGTGCTATTTAAATTCAAACATTTCCTTTGTGAAATTTTGGCTATGCACTTAGCATTTTGCAGTTCATTTATGGTACTAGGGATTGACCTCAGCACTTCGTGCATGCCAGGCTGGCGCCTTTGCTGCTGAGCTGTCTCCCTGGCCCTGAACTACTTTTTATACTTAAATAAAATCTTTAAATGCAAAGTAACTATAGGCCTTTTGTAGGCAAATTTCAAAACTATAAAAAACTAAAATCTTATTTTTAACACAATGGAAATCATTTGCTATAAAGGAGAGATTCTCTCTGGTGTGGGTTTAGAATCCGGTCCACAAACTTAAATGACTGCAACAGGCATCACTTTCTCAAGCATGTGTGACAGGGCCAGGTATGAGTAAGTAGGGACTAAACAGGTAGAATTCTTTCCAGACAAAATGCTGAGCCCAGTAACTTCATATTTTAAAACACTGTGCACTAATTCCAAGATCAACAAACACACAACCTGAGATTACCTGTCCGAAAAAAAATTATTTGCCATTGCTACACACCTTTTCTTTAATAAGTCAGTGAGTAAAAGAAATGGTAAGTTTATCTGTGACACATCCCTGAAAAGTTTTGGAAAAGGAAACTGGAACTGGAGAAGCCAAACTGACTTTATCTGTAGGAGCAGAGCCCAGTTTTCCTGCCAGTATCCATGGGCTTGGCACCAGTGGACATCAATATCTACCTTGATGAAACCCAAAGAGCGTTTGATATGCAACATTAGAAGTCTCCTATGAGTGGAGTTCTTGCTGCATGAATAAATTTATTTACTCTTTTTGGAGATTATCCTGTCTTTTCTTAAGAGATCATGAAGGCATACAGTCTCTGGATGAAGGAGAGAGAAATCTAGGGGAGGGGGTAAAGGTCTTAGAATGGTAAAGAAGGTAATTGGCTAATCAGTCCATAGTTTACACTATCAGGGTTAGGTATGGTAGGAAGAAAAGGATAATTTTCTCAGCTTTGGTATGTTTAGTATATTGAAAAGAACACCAGCCACACTCCCTGAGTCAAAAGCACTGAGCACAGGTCCTTGCTGTGGCAGTTACTAGTTGTATGGCTTCTCTGACTTACCAAAGCTTTCTCCATCTGTGAAGTGGGGAACAGTAATTCATATCCGATGGCATAGACAAGAATCTTAGTTCACAGATGCAAATTTGGAAGTTGCATCCACTTTGTTTCTTTTTTTAAAAAATTTTAGCTTTTATGTATTTGATACAGGGCTCCACTATGCAGCTATGATTCCTCCTGTTTCAGCCTCTCCGGCACTAGGATTACAGGTGTGCACCACCATGCCTGGTCTTGGTGGCAAGCTCAGCGCACCTTGGGTGGGACCAGTACAGCATGTGGTACCAGGAATGGAACCCAGGTGCTTGTGCATGCATAGGTAGATGCTTAGACTGCTGAGCTGTCTCCACAGCCTGAATTCCTTTTTTAAACTTTTAAAAATTTATTCATTAATTAATTTATTTGTTTGTTTGTTTGGTACAGAGTCACACTATACAGCTCAGACTCCTACTGATCCTCCTGTTTCAGGCTTCTCAGCCCTGAAATTATAGTTATGTACCACCGCACCCAGTTTTGGTGGCCGGCTAGGCATGGGACCCACACCACATGCAGTGCCAGGGATTGAACTCAGGTCCTTGTGCTTGCCAGGCAGGTGGTGCTTAGACCACAGCGCTGTCTCCCTGGCTCTTGGTTTCCTTTTCATTGCAATCAGTCAGTAAGTCTCTGTAAGAACTAAATGCTCCACTTCTGAGTAGTTACCTAAAGGGGATTTAATGACTGGACTATTGATCGTGAAGGCAAAGTGAAGGAAACCACTGAGATAGAAAGAGATGGGGTTTAGCAAAACCAATATCTATTACTTCTCTTAAGCCTCAGTAAATAGAAGATAGAAATATTTCCAGAGTCAGGGCAAGAGCCAGGGCACTAAAATAAGGGCTGATGACCAAAAGCTGTAACCCCAGTACCACAGTCGCCATCAGAATAGCACACTGCCAACAAAACCAAGGCAAATTTAGCGGAGCTGAAGAACTTTCTGGAGTCCAACCCCTCCCAAGCTCCTGTGTCTCTCTGCCTGTTTACCATTGACAGAACCCAACCCTCCCATATTCCACACCTGAAAGCATCTCCATTGTCTGAATTCAAGTAAAATTCAGAGACTATGAGGAATTGGATGACAGATATAATTAGCGATCCTACTGTGGAGGACAGATACAGTAGCTTATCTCTGGGGGTGGGCGACAGAATGCATCTGTCACAGTGCACAATCATGACAGTATGGAGAATGATTACAGAGAGCAACAGGGGCCATTCAACCCAGAGTACCCAGACTTAGGGAGACTCCTAGGAGTAGCACCTGAGAGTAGAATCCTCAGGGCTTATTTATCAGTATCAGTGTATTGGGGAAAGAGCAGAAGAAGAGCAGTTCAGGAAAGGAGCTGTCTCGAGGAGAGACAGTTTTCTGGGGGAAAGACACATATGTCACTAGTCACAACGTCTTGTTGTCTAACCATTCATGCCTCACAAAGCCATAATGCTTTTGCTACATAGTTTAACCATGTTTAACTCTTTAGCCAAGTACCCCACAAGTAATGAGCAGCTAATTTATTTTTGCACCTAATCCTATTCAATGGCTTTGTTAGTTTTGGTTATTTCCCACCAGTCCCTATTGAGATTGGGGCTGGGCTGAGGTTTTGTGATCCTTCTTAGTGCCAAAAGATAGAGTAACTGAGGAGGCTTAATGACCATTGGCTTATTATAGGAACTTCTGAGAACCTGGGAACTCTGTTTGAATGGTCCCTTCAGGTAGCTTGAGGTGCAGGTGTGTTTGCCATGCTATGACACAGGATTCTCCAAGCGGCTAGAAGTCCTTATTGGCTACATTTGGTTTTTAAGAGTCACCACATATTCTTTCCAGTGGAACATATACCACCTTTTGAGGATCCATCTGAGAAAGAGGTATCCCCCACCCACTAAAAGCATTAACCCTTACCTACTCCCGCCTTCCTGGGAACTCCATCTAAGCGCTCTTCCATCACCAACAACTGCCAAGATATCTCTCTCTCTCTCTCTCTCTCTCTCTCTCTCTCTCTCTCTCATCCACTCACTTTCCTACCTTGTAATAATCTATAGAAAGCTGAAGCTTTTGGTGAAAGCCAGTGGACTGGTATTTTGCCAGCAGCCTTTACAAAGTTTTTGCAAGAATAGAAGTAATAACAACCTAGATATTTGGAAAGGTGAGAAACTAAGCTAATTTCTTAAAACCAATTTCTGCAGTGTCTTCTTGCCTGGTGGATTTTATGCTATCTATTGTCTTTTCTTTAACCATTCCTTCCCTAACTGAATGCATAACCTGGCTACCTTTTATACTTTCAGTCTCAGTTTACCAGTCTCTTCCTTGGAGCTTCCTCTTTCTCCAAACTTTAAAAATTTTTCAAGTATCTTTTTTTCTATTTGCACCAGCATCTCAGACTGTCCAGGTTTATAGTTTGTGTTTTCCAATGATAAGTCTGTCATGCTTATATTATTATTACCCTTAGTGCTAGCACATAGTGGGACTTCATAAATATTAGTTGACTGAATGAATAAATGACTGAGAAAATGAACCAATGAATGTTCTCATTGAAATGAATGTTAGTAAATTATCTGGCCACCCTGCCTAGATTAAAGAGTTATGCTAAAGTTAAAAATGATATAAATTATGTGAAAAATTCCAGGCATTAAATACATGTTTGTGGTATCTGTACCTGAGGTCTCTTGCTATTCCTTCATCATTACTACCCCATACAGGGAGATGATTTTTGACTCTCAGATAAAGAAGAAATTCAAAGTGTTTTGAAATCCAATTCATAATAAAACAAAGGCTCTTAATATGTTACTTTCTCTCCCACCACAAGCTTCTTTGAGGTATAACTACTATACTAAAAACTCATTTAATTAATATATACAATTTTATGAGCTGGAACATACATATATATCTGCAGTATCACTATCACCTCATCCTCTGAGATAGTAAACATACATCTCTTGCCTCCAGCTCTCTTTCTGTCCCTTTGTATTTTCAAAAATAATTTTTGTTTCATTTTTGCAAGGAGAACTCTTAGGAAATGTAAATTGTTAGTAAGTGTTTAAGTATGTATTCATTACTATTAATTATAGACGCTGTGCTGAAAGATCTCTAGAATTTATCCTTTTGCAACAATATCTTTATACTCACCGAGCAATAGGTCCCACCCTTGATATTCAACTGTCTGTTGACTACCATCCTATTGCCTATTTCTATGCCCTTAAGTACTCTAGATGCCTGTTATGGTTTCTGTCTCATTGTCCCCCGAAAGCTTCATGTAGTCATGGGGCAGGCACTTCTAGAGTTTGAGATTAATTCATGATCCACTGGGAATATGGGTGATCCAAGGCTACAATTATGGGTCTTAGTACTGCTGGGATTATGGATGTGAGTGTTACACTCAATCAGACGTGGAAATCCTGAATGAAATATAAGAGAGACAGAGAGACAGACTCCCTCTCCCTCTCTCTCTCTCTCTCTCTCTCTCTCTCTCTCTCTCTCTCTCTCTCTCTCTCTGTTGTCACTGTTGCTGTTCCACCACCATTAACTGATGCTCTCTGTCCTGTGTCACTGTGTATTCAAGCCAGCCGAGCATGGACTGAAACCTCCAGGAACTGTGTGCTAAATAAACCTTTCCTTCCTTCACTTTGGGTGTCAGGTATTTGTCCCAGCAACAAGAGAGTAGTAACAGACAATGCCATATACAAATGGAGTTGACCAGCATTTGTTCTTCTGTGACTGACACATCTCTAGCGTGATGGCTTTCAGGTGCATCTCTGCTGTTGGGTGGATCCTAAATGGTAGGATTTTATATCTTTTCAAGCTTGAATAATATTTCATGTATATGTCCTGGTTTCTACTTATTTATTTATTTATTTATTTATTTATTTATTTATATTATGGTCCGCTCAGCCTGCCCTGGGGGTGGAACTGGCACAGTATGTGGTACCAGGGATGGAACTGTGGTCCCTGCAGTTGCCTAAGCTTTCCTAAGCAGGCGCTTCAGACCGCTGAACCATCTTGCCAGCCCTATGTCATAGTTTCGTTCTCCCACTTAAAAATCAAAATCACACTGAAATGTACCTTACCTGTTAAAATGTCTACTCCCAAAAGATAAAAGGCAAATATTGGTGAGATTTCTCAAAAAAGAAATTTGAAAGTACAATTTGAACCAGTAATCTCACTTATTTGTATTTCTAGGATGAAATTCCCCACCTTTCCAGACCAGGGGCACCAAAACAGAAACACTTCATGAAATTTTGATTGCCTGCTCTGTTTCGAGCTTCTCGTCCTCTACGTTTCCATTTCCTTTAGCAAATTTTGTATTAGCAAAGCTCACCATAGCAGCCACAAAGGTTCAACAAACATAGGATGGGTGCAGGATTTCCTGGCCTGCTCTCCTTTACCCTTCTTGTCACAGACTCAAACAAGCCATGTCACTATGAGTTGATTAAAGAAAAAAAGCTAACCTGTCAGAAATTTGCTTTTTGTAGCACTTCAGGAATCTGGGTGGTATGGCAAGACAGACAGGCTTTTAAAATTCTTTTCTTGTTGATTGTGACTTGATGAGTGACGCTACTGTGAGGATTCCAGCTGCAAGATGAGACTATCAGATTGCTCCACACTTGTGACAAAAACGCACCAGGTAAGTTGATGCTCCTTTCTACTTAACACTTGCCTTTTTATTGTAGCATCCCAAGACCACGCACTGGAAAATTTAGAAGAAATTTTAAGTCAAAGAAGAAAGCACGGTAGGAAGGAGAAAGAAAAAACAGCGATCATCACAAAGACACACATGAAATATTTCAAGGCACATGCAAATACTTGCTCTCACTAGTTCAAGCTCAGCATTTTGATCTGTCTCTTACTGTCTCTCATCTATTACTCTTATCTTTTACACACACACACACACACACACACACACACACACACAGGGTCTTAAATTTATTTAGCCTCAAAAACATTCTTTTCAAACCCTATTTAGGGCTACCCCACTTCAATCATCATTGCCCTGTTTTTAAAGTATCTTTAATGAGACATTTCTTCACTACAGATTGCAAATTCCATATTGTAGACAACTTTAGAGGAGAAGAACTGACTATATCTGTACCCACAATCATAGTCATATTTTATTTTTATTAAAATGTTTAGCAATTTATAAAATGTTCTTTCAAATTCCAGTCCAAATGTCAGATTTTAAACTCTGAAGCTCTCATCCAGCCTACTCATAAAGGCAGAGGATTTCTCACTTTTCTCTTAATCTTCATTTGACTCTTGTGCATGATTTATAATACATGCCTTTCTTGGTGGCATTTATATCACATTTCTCCAAGAGACCATATGCTTCTGGAGCACAGAATCCCTCTGAATCATTCCTCAATTCCTATTTGTAAAATCCTCTTTTAATACTTCCATCTAATAAGCATGATATTAGTATTTGTCTTGCTCTCCAAAACCAACCTTCCTTAGAAATTTCAAGCCAGTGAAATATGTTCTGGAGAGGTTTCTCAGATAAGCTTTATTATAAGCCAACATAAAAATCCCCAATATTCCCCAGCGTTCCTTGAATGAATCTCGTAGTTTGTGCCTGCAGCCAATCTCCAGCAGTACCAACTGCTAGCAGTCTGAGAAAATTAGGGATAACAAGCAGGAGTAGTTTCCAAGAGTGCTATTCTGTGAAACATGATAGCATTGATTTAAAAAAAAAAAAAAGTTAAGACTACTGGGGACCCCCAAAGTGAGTGTGAAATATCCTGCGAGGTGTTATGGTGCAAAGGAAGAGCAAGAGACACAGTGGCAACACAGTGGGGATTTGGGGCTGCCAGATGTTTACGGGGAACAAAATTTTACAAGGCAGCAAGGACGTGCATTTATGGACCACCTTTACATGAAGGAAAATGGTGAGGGGATTGTCAGATGACTCAGAGGGTGGTGGCGATCCTAAGCTAAGGACAGTGGGGAGAGATAGGTTGATAGGAAGTCTGTCCTTTTCTCCAGATGAAGCCTTCTTTTACTACTTGATTCTTAATGAACCAGGGTGTCTTCAGGCGTAATCCTGCCCTGGAGCACCACAGAATCATGGGATCCTGGAAACCTCAACTGTTACCAGAGGTGCTGGAAGTTATCATGTTTGACATAGGCAGCTCACATGGAAAGATACTAGGCCTCAGACAGGCCCTAATCACAAATCAATTATGAAATGATCTTCCCCAAAACTTATATAGAATTCACTCAAAAATATTACTTTCATTGCTTTCTTCTGGCACAATTTATTAGCATCTAATGTATTTAAAATAAGCTGCAAAAACACAGACTCCTCCCCCCCCCCAAAAAAAAGTGTACACACTTCACAAAAAGAAACATAGAATGATGTTTTACTACATCTTGTGTTACCCTCATACAGGGGACCCTAGAGGATATTAGATACTGCAGAAAGCTCACTGTGCTGCTGGCCCTTGAAGAAGAAATTAAAAATGCAATCTCAATGGACACTTTGACTGAGGTTACCCAAGGAGCAGTTAGCAGTAATAATAAGTGTCTGAAAGCTAATGGACAACACCCTGAGCACCTCTTATAACAACAGAGGCCAAGGTAACTTGTGTTAATCTCATGATGGCTCAATAAGTTTAATATTAAATTACATATGCCAGTTCTTCTTTGCATCATGCTGAATCTACATTTTAAAAGATTCTGTAAATACAGCAAACCTTTCAATTTGGAGCATGATTTGCTCCTGAAACATGCCTCTCATACAAAGTGCTTGTACATCGAAGTGAGTTTCAGCAGTAGAAATAATTGAAACTCAAATGATTTATACGACACACTGAAAGTATTCATACACAAATGATTGCAATTCTGTAGTATAATACAACATAATAAAGATAATATAAACTATAAAGAAAAATAAACAAACTAACATACATTTATTTACCTTTGAAAACCCTCATGGCGGGAGCAAGGGAGATAAGAGAGCAGGCTACTGTGCAGGATAATTTTCACAGTCATTAGTGAATCACTGCTATCTATTGGCTCTATGGGAATTAATAGAGCTTGGAGGAAGGAGAACCGGAGAAACCAGGACCACTTCTAATAGAGTGAAGAGGGAAAGCGAGGCAGAAGGAAACAAATGGAAGGAAAAACTCTGCCTGTAAGTCAATAAGACTGAACCACATGTTACCTAAAATAAACCTTTGTCTCCTGACAGACAGAGCTTTGCCCTGGTACATGACAGGGATGCTAAAAGGAGAGGCCTGAAGCTTCACCAAGCGTCACCGTCTTCTCCACATGCACATAGCAGTTAGCTCTTTGCTTTTGTCTACTTTATTCGTGTATCCTGACATCCTTCTTAGTGACGGATGTCCAGGGCCAATGGCAGCCTGAGATATCAACAAGGGTCAGCCTCAAAGTCCCAACCCTCAGTTTAGTGTGGCAAGCTTTCTTCTTGACCTTAAAAAATGTCTTCTTTTTACACTCCTGGCACTGTCTGGCCAAGGAGTCTTTTTTTTGTCTTTTTTTTTGTCTTTTTTTGACCTCCCACTGGCAAACATCTTTTAACAGTTTCGTTTATGTTGCTCTGAGCAGTGGATCTGGGAAAAGATCTTCCCTATTCACACAGAAATTATGGGGCAATTCTTCTGTCTTTCTCCTTTCCTGAGCAGCTGACAGGTGGAGCCCAGAGATGAGATTTGTTCAGAATTATTCAGTAAACAATGAAGACTCTATGAGGACCTCACCTTCCTGTGTTGTCACTATTTCCTCGTATTTTAATAAAAATCTTGGGACTGGAATTTAAAGTGGAAGATTAAACAGTATTTGTCATAATAAACACAGGTGGAGCGGACCTTTTGCACTCTTCATTTTGCTTGTGCCAACTTGCTTGGCTGCAAATTTTTGTCTTTGCCTTCACAGAGAGAACCAACACCGGGTATTTAATTGTGTTAAGTATTTAGAGACTGTCTTTCTCGAATGTTTTAGCCAAATACTTCTTGTCAGGTACCTATGCAAGTTTGACTTATCAGAGATGGATAAAATTGACTACAAGGAATGCTTTCATTGAAAATGTACCGGAGGACCATGAAATTTATGTGTTTTAATTATTTTCTTCACCACTGGATACCAAACGCATGAAACTTAAAGCAAGCTTATTCTGGCTCACATTTCAGCCCATAGTCAGCTGGCTCCAATACAGGATAGTATAGCAGGTGGGCGTGGCAGACAGACAGACAGGCAGAAAGAGGGAGGGAGGTAGAAGGAGATAGAAGCTTCTAGGCCACTATTGTGGTTGATAGATTGTGTCAACTTGAGAAGCTAAAAGCCTAACTAAATTGATACAGCAATTCCACACCCTAGGGCATGCAGGCCCTTCCATACGGCATGGAGGGTCCACCCTAGAGTGCCTCAGCACTTAAACGACATAAAAGGGAACTGAGGAAGGCTGGAGAGTTCTACTTCCGAACAGCAGCTCCAGTCTTCGCATGCAGAGAAGAAGGAAGGGGGAAGGGCTTGCTAGAAGTCACAGCTGCTTCTCCTCCCTTTGCTTTTTGCTGTTTTCTGCTGCCATGAACTGCTGACGTCTGCCATATGCCAGTCTAGCTTGGTGCCAGTGGAGTATGGACCGAAACCTCCACTAACTGTGAACCAGATAAACTTTTCCTCTCTTAATTTTAGGTGTCCACCACGCACTAAGCTAAAATCAAAATGGATTAAAGATCTAAATATTAAAAGAAAAACTCTAATCCTCCTAGGGAGAAAGTAGGAGGAAATCTTAAAGACCTCAGGATAGGCAAAGAGTTCATGAACAAGAGTCAAAATGCACGTTTAATGCATGAAAGAATCAACAAATGGAACCCCTCCAGCTGAAAAGCTTTTTCATGTCAAAAGAAATTACCAGCAGTGAAAAAACAACCCACAAACTTCAAAAAAAAAAAATTAACAAATAAATATTTAGAGAAAGGGCTTCTATCTAGAATTTATAAAGAACTAAAAGCCATTAGAGTCCCAAAATTTAAAGATACAGTCCAGAAATGGGCATCTGAGATGAACACACACTTATCAGAGAAAGAAATTCAACAAGCCTATAAATACATGAAGCAATACTCCACATCGCTAGCCACTCGTGAAATGCAAATCAAAACACTTAGATACCATCTCACCCCAGAAAGAATGGCTATTGTAAAGAAATCAAGCAACAACAAATGTTGGAGAGGCTGTGGGGAAAAAGGAACCCTTCTCCACTGCTGGTGGGAATGCAGACTGGTGCAACCATTATGGAAAGTGGTGTGGAGAATCCTTAAAAAAAAAAAAAAAAAAAAAAAAAAAAAAA
>PVJA010038013.1:8709-20070 GCA_004027025.1 Myocastor coypus
CCTTTTTTTTTTTTTTTTTTTTGTGGTGGGACCAGGGTTCGAACTCACGACCTTGCACTTGCCCAGCAGGCACTTGTGCCTCGGAGCTATCTCCCCAGCCCCTTGATATCCTTCTAGACTTGACTGTCATGTAGTGGAGGGAAGAAGAGGAAGAGGAAGAAGAGGAAGAGGAAGAAGAAGAAGAAGAAGAAGAAGAAGAAGAAGAAGAAGAAGAAGAAGAAGAAGAAGAAGAAGAGGAAGAAGAAGAGTTTAGCCAACGATTACTGAAAGAGATGAAACAAGAAACCTGAACTGGAGTAGAACATAATAGAAATAGTAGGCTTCACTGGAGACCAAAGAAATAAAATTGTTTCTTTTTATTTAATTATTTGTTTATTTGGTGTGTATCTTCTTTGAGACAAGGTCTCACTATGCAGTTCAGGATGGCCTTGAGCTCACTTGGTAGCCCAGGCTGGCCTCACCCTTGAGGCAATCCTCCTGCCTCCGCCTCCCCAGGTGCTGAGGTTACAGGCGTGTGCTACCACATCTGGCTAAAACTGTCTCTCATAGGGACACATAATGGCAATCGAAGGCTAAGAAAAGGGCCAGGGAGATAGCTCAGTGGCATAAGCACCTCCCTGGCAAGGGCAAATTCTTGAGTTTGATACCTGGTACCCTGTCCCTCCCCCTCTCTGCCTCAAAAAAAGAATGGTATGGAACATACAACACACTGTGTTCATGCGTAACCCTGCTCACATGCTTCAGCTTCCTTGTGCCCTTTCTGTCCTGTGTAAACATATCTTTCTTGGGTATGCTGAGCTTCCCTTTGATTCCTGCCAAACAAATCTAGCGATTGTCAAAAATCTCTCACAGAAGGTCCCAGCATGTTTCAATCAATGGAGGATTTAATTTGGTGAATTTATAGACAAGACAAGCATTTATAATGAAGTGTTTACTCCTCCAGGCCTCTGGGTATCTAGTGAGGCTTTGATGATTTGGAAAAAAGAAACACCGGGCAGCTGTACACTCTTGAGAGCCAAGCGAGGTTCACTGGAGGAAATCAAAAAAGCATCATCGAGGCACCGTAGAGACCCTTGGGTACATTAAAGCACAGTGCAGCTGCTGGCTGTAGGTGAAAATTCAGTAATGTGCTAATGGCTGGCTTCCCAACAATTTTTTCCATTTGACTGTGAATAGAGTCTAAAAAAACCCCAAAAAACCAAGACTCCCCCCAAATTCCAACACCTCCCTGTTATGGTTTATGTCTAGTTGTCGCTGCAAAGCCTCATGCAGTCATGGGGTGGGCACTTCTATAGATTGAGACTTGACTCATGAGTCACTGGGATTGTGTGATTTAATACTGATCTAGAGTTTGAGACTTGATCCATGATCCCTGGGATTATGTGTTTTAAGTACTTCTGGGATTATGGGTGTAGCCCAAGGTAGATAAGCTAAGGCAGAGAGCCTGATGTAATTTAAAAAGAGAGATAGAGAGACAGACTCGTACTGTTGCTCTCTGCTCCCCTGGTTGGTCAATTGCCTCTGTTTTGATTGTTGCTGTTCTGCTGCCATGAACTGGATGCTCTCTGCCCTGTTCCACTCAGCCTTGGGCCAGCTGAATATGGACTGAAACCTCCAGTAACTGTGAGCTAATAAAACTTTCCTTCTTTCATTTTGGGTGTTGGGTATTTGTCCCAGCAACGAGAGAAGAGAAACTAAGGTGTCCAGAGAAAGGCACCCCCTTTGCATAAACCCATGCAAAAACTCCTCTCCTTAGCAACTTCCGTGCTTCAGCAGGTGTTTGTGGGGTGTAGATAACTTTTTTTTTTTTTTTTTTTAATATTGTAAAGAAGTCTTTTACATATTTATTTGGTACAAGGTCTTGCTATACACCTCAGACTCTCAGGAATCTTCCTGTCACAGCCTCTCCAGCTGTGATTACAGGTATGTGCCACCACACCTGATTTTGGTGGCTAGCACAGCATGTAGTACTAGGGATCGAGCCAGGTCCTTGCGCTTGCCAGGCAGGTGCTATGACTGCTGAGCTATCTCCCCAGCCCAATGACTCTTGATTTTATTTGGAAATGGGCAATAGAATGTTTGTTACTAAAACCCTCTCCTTTTTTTTTGGGACTGGGGTTTAAACTCATGACTTTGCACTTGCCAGGCAGGCACCTGTGTCACAGAGCTATCTCCCAGACGCCTCCTTACAGGCATTTTAAAGGAACGGATTCTCACAGCCAGCCTAAGTCATCCGTGAGGAAAGAAAAACAATGAGCTGTGTTCAAGCTAAAGAGGTTTTGTGACAGAAAAAGAAACGCATTTTGATCGTGGGCCTCGTGAGATGAGGTGAAGGGGGTTAAAAAGACATAAAAAGGGAAAAGAGGGAGGGAGGGAGGGCAGAAGGGAGAGAGAGGGACAGAGACAGAGACAGAGACGAAGACACTTGTGGGAAGCCAAGGGAGAAACAGACACAGAACTGAGATTGCAAAACTGTTTGCTCTGGGAGTTCGGACTGCTCTCCTCCTTAATAACCAAGACGCTGAAGGAAAATAAGATGTCTCAAATTCGATTTCTATGTATCTTATCCCACTCTCACTCCTGGCTGGCAGAATGGGCCTTGGGACTGGGTGGAGGATCACATCACATTCTTCCATGTGCAAGAAATCCCCAGGGCTCTCACATTACTTGAGCCCGCCCCACCAGCCCAAGCTATGAGGAGCTGGGAGGCAGACAACCCTCTCTGTAGCCTACAGACCTAAGTTCAGGAATGAAACTTTCTCCACCATGCTGGCCCCAGTCAGTAGACACATCCATGCACATAACAGACAGCTCAATTCAACCAGTAAAACTTCCAGAGCCCCCAAAAGAATTTTAAAAAGCTACTCTTTCTCAGCTTCTGAGTGGAAAAAGAGACAGAAAGCCAGCCTATGCCAAGCACACAGACAACTTGGGGAGTACTGATTTTTATGAAAATAAGTAAAGGGATGAAGGGAGAGTTGCATTTCCTATCCCTGCCCCCCGTGGGAAGTATCACATTAGAAAAATGAAATCATCACAAGCAGGTTCTTGGTACAGAATTAAAATGTTTAGCCAATGTCAAATCTGTGTCCGGGGTGGTTAATGATTCTTCTGTGGCAGAACTGTTGAGAAAGTAGAAACACTGAGGTGTGCTGATCCGAGGCACAGTGGGGACTTCTTGTTCTGTTTGCTGGGCATTGTCTGCCTTAGGTGCCCAAACTGGCAAGACCTTCAGAGTGGGAACTGGCTGTGGGAACCTTGCACACAGATGTACTGCTGCTGCCAGTGGCCTTTGCGCAGCTGCCCCTTGCCTGGGGCATCAGCCTGAGGCCAGGGAGGGAAGGACACTGTGAAAGTCTCTCTTCCCCCACAGACCTACCGGGAGGACCCAGAGCTCACAGAATGAGGAGGAGGGGACAGAGGCTACATCAAGCAGTGGATGAGATCTGAACCTATATATAGAAGGTATTTTCACACCCCAGATGCGGTTACTTGGTACTGGTTCAGCACTGTGTCTGAGGTGGACATCACGTCCTCCAACTTGGCAATAAGGCCAATGGGAAGCTGCCTTTTTTTTTTTTTTGGTGGGACCAGGGTTCAAACTCATGACCTTGCACTTGCCAGGCAGGCACTTGTGCCATGGAGCTATCTCTCTGGGTGCTTGAAAACTGCCTTTTGTGGGTCACTTACCTTGTGCACAAATTGCTCCACTCGGGTCTGAAGCCCCCAGACTTCAAACTTCACGGTCACCAGCTTGTAGGAGCACATGATGGGCTGGTGGCTGTCTCTCCAGCCTTCCCGTAGCTGGCCGCGTCCTGTCTTCTCTGACTTGAAGTGTTTAGGGTCCTAGAAGGAAGACAGCCGAGAGGTGGATGGGCTGCGGCTTAAGTACTTCTATGAAACTGCCAGTGTAGGCAGGTCCACAGGCAGAGAATGGACTGGGACTTGAGCATTGGGACTTGGAGGCGAGGGGCTTGGGGCCACTACCCATGGCCGCAGCCCTTTGTTGGGGGTGGTGTGGCTGTGCTGTCATTAAACAGCAGTGGTGGCCAGAACCTTCTGAATATAAGTAAAAGTCTGAGGACTGCGGTGGAGCTCAGTAGTTGAGCACTCGCCTTGCCTTGGGAGGCTCTGAGTAATGATTATTATTATTATTATTATTATTGGAATGGGGGCTTGAACTTAGGTCCTTGGGTTTGCCAGGCAAGTGCTTATTCTACTGGGCTATCTCCCCAGCCCAAAAGAAGTAAATTATATAGCATCTTTAACTAACTGACTAACTAACTACCTACCTAACTAACTACCTAACTAATTTATTTGTTTAGTCTTTTTAAGACAGAGTCTCACTGTGTTCAGGCTGGCCTTGAGCTCACTTTGCAGCCCAGGCTGGTCTGGATCTCGCAGCGATCCTTCTGCCTTAACCTCTGAGTGCTGGGACTACAGGTGTGCACTACCATGCCTGGCGGGCATCTTTCATTTATATTATGGCTGGCTAAACCTGCCCTGAGGGTGGGACTGGCGCAGCTTGCAATGCCAGGGATCAAACCGTGGTCCCTGTGGTTGCCTAAGCTTGCCTAAGCAGGTACTTTAGACTGCTGAGCCATCTTTTTTTTTTTTTTTTGCTGAGCCATCTTGCTGGTCCCTGGCATCTTTCATTTAAAGGGGAGGGATTATAATATAATTAACTGGCAAAAGGGTAGCATACTTTTTAAATGTCAAAAAATGATTAAAAGGTAAATTTGTGAATTGTATTTTATTTTTTCCTTGGTCTCAGAGTCAGTACAAAACAATTTCTTTTTTGCTCCTGGGGACTGCACTCAGGGTCTTCACACCAGTCTACTTCCCCGGTCCTTTTTTTACTTTTTATTTCTGACACAGGGTCTTGCTAAGTTGTGGATTGCCCAGTTGGGGCTCAGACATGCAATCCCCTTGCCTTGGCCTCCCAGCATGCTGGGGTTACAGCTGCGCTGAGTCAGTGTTTTTTTCTGAGAAAGATGAGTCTAATTCATTAATGGGGTGAAAGGTGGTTTAGAAACTTCGCACAGTTGCTCAGTGGTAATTTAGAAGCAGATCAGGGGCTGGGGAGATAGCTCCATGGCACAAGTACCTGCCTGGCAAGTACAAGGTCATGCGTTTGAACCCCGGTCCTGCAAAACAAAACAGCAGATCAATGTCCTCACTGCCTGGGCCCTGCTAAGGGAGACTTCTGGGGACCAGAGCCTCTATGTGCATAGGGCTGAGGCTGGGCAGGACCCTGCCCACGTCCTGCCAGGTAGGAGCTATGACCCAGTAGCGCCCATGTGGCCAGGGCCATGCTCTGCAGACCACTATCCCAGCCCAGGTGCTATGTAAACTCCAGTCAGGGAAAAAAAAAAATCCGTTGAAGCTAAGCACACACGTATGTTTGCCCTGATAGTCACATTTCTGAGTGAAAAGAGTGAGATGACCACCAAGATTATTGGAAG
The DNA here is from genome assembly GCA_004027025.1 of Myocastor coypus. NCBI lineage: Eukaryota > Metazoa > Chordata > Mammalia > Rodentia > Myocastoridae > Myocastor > Myocastor coypus. The sequence continues at coordinate 14,175 of PVJA010038013.1, forward strand.
ATTCACGTTAGCTTTGAATACAATAGGCAACCACTGGAAAAAGGTCAGGGATTCACCAGTTGGAAGCCAGATAAATACACTGTGGGATATTCTGAAACAGAATACCACACAGCAATGAAAAAGGTCTATTACTGTGAATGTAGGCAAGAACACTTAGGACCCACAGAGACACCAAGTGGGACAAAAGAAGCCAACCACAATGGTGTCCACACACCATGGGATTTAAACTCAAGTTCAAAGATGAGCAGGAATTCTCTTTAGTATTAAAAGGTAGAAGAGAGGTCAACTCTCAGAGGAAGCTTAAGTACAAAGAGACCCAAGGGAAATTTCTGGGATGAATACATGTTGGTCTGAATGCAATGTGTGTATCTCTGAGTTTTACACATAAGATTTTGTGTCAGATCTCATTTATTTTTTTCAGAACTGGGGATCAAACTCGACCTTGTACTTGCCAGGCAGGCACTTGTGCCCCTGAGTTATCTCCCTGGCCCTCAACTTCAATTTTAAGAATGAAACAATTTGACGGCCAGCTTGATAGCTCAGTGGACTAAAGTGCCTGCTTAGGCAGAGAGCCGTGGCCAGGGTTCCATACTTGTTGTGCCGTGCTAGCCCTGCCTGTGGGGCACACCGAGACTGTGATTGAGACTGGGTGTGGTGGCGCACCCCTGAAATCTCAGTGCTTGGGAGGCTGAAAACAAGAGGATCACTGTGAGTCTGATCTATGTAGGGAGATCAGACCCTTTAGACCCTATAGACCCTGTCCTAAATACAGAATAAAAGGAGAAAGAGGAGAAGAAAACAAGTGCAAAGAAAAGATTACAAGGGGTTTAAAATGTTTATTTAGGGGTTGGTGAGATAGCTCAGCAGTCTAAAGCACCTGCTTAGGCAAGGTTAGGCAGCCGCAGGGACTGCAGTTAGATCCCTGGTACCACATGCTGCTCTAGCCCCACCCCAGGGTGGGCTGAGCCAGCCACAAAACAACAACGAAATGTATATTTAGCCTTTTTTAAAAAAAATTTTTTTTTCTTGTTTCAGAACTTTTATTTGTTTATTCACTCATTTTTATGGCCGGCTCAGCCCGCTCCAAGGGCAGGGCTGGCACAGCATGTGGTGCTTGGGATCGAACCGTGGTCCCTGAAGCCGCCCAAGCTTTCCCAAGCAGGCGCTTTAGACCACTGAGCCATCCTGCCGGGCCCATATTTAGCCTTCAAATATTTGCTCAGTGACTGCCACAGAAGTTGGCTGATTCTGTCCCAAACAGCTGATTTTTCAAGGAATTTCAAAAGTAATGTATAAACAAACCAAATACAGAAAAGTTGATTGTTTTAAAATACAAGTACCACTGTCACCATTGTAAAGAAGACTTGAAGTCAGTCAGAGCCTCATGTGTAGTCCTGGGTCTGGGGCCAGAATTCTGGGCCTATCTCTGGGGACACAGGACCCCAGAAGGTAAGGACAAACAGCTGTGGGCAAACTTGCAGCGGCCTGCCTGTGGCTGCTGGTCCTTGTACTGCGGACTAGCCTGGACCTGGAGTGGACCAGAGGGCCCAGGGCAGGCTGCTTACAGAGAAAAGCGGGGGCTCCACTCAGGTCTGGCAAGGACTGCAGGGACACCTGTGGTCACTGCGTCCACTCTGTTGGCACCTACAGGCTGTGGTCACTTCATAGCCCCCCTCAGAAAGCACTGTGCATCCACAGGCCCAAGCCCCATATTCAGCCGATCCTTTCTCCAAGGTCAAGGCTGCACCCTCAGTGCCCTACTCCTGCTCTGCAGCAGCCTGACCTTCTAAGACCCCTCTTCCTCCCTCATGACTGTCCAGAGCAGCAGGACCGAGGGTGAAATAAAACACAGCATGGAGCACAAGGCCCTTTCTGGGGCTGCTGGGTCACCAGGCCAAGGCCACGGTCCCATCCTCCAGGTGTTCTTGGTAGCCAGAGCCCTCGAGTTCTCCGACTCCCTCTACAGATGTCTGTCCACTTGATGAGGGGTGCGCAGTGCTGGGGTCTCGGGTCTGCTCATCCACTTCATGAGACTGGACCTCCAGGAGCCAAGAGAACCCTACTGTTCTAGTGCCGGCACGCCACAGGTGTTGAACCAATGTCGTGGGTACATGCCTAAACCTTATGTGGGCCCGTCGCACCTACACAGCAGCTGGATCAGCCACAGTCAGCTGGACACTTGAGCCAGAGACTAGTTAAAGTGCTAGCTGTACAGTAATAAGTGTGGACAAAGGGAAGGAGAGCTCCAGTAAACTGCTGATAGAAACAGGAAATAGCGGGGCCACTTGGGACATTTCAGTGGTTGTTTTGTTTGATTTTTTTTTTTTTTTTTTGGTGGGACCAGGGGTTGAACTGATGAACTTGCACTTGCCAGGCAGGCACTGGTTCCATGGAGCTATCACCTCAGCCCCTTTCAGTGGTTCTTTTGAAGACTAAAGAGAGTCATCATTAATCCTACTAACTCCACTCCTAGATATTTATCCAAGAGAATTGAAAACATTTATGCCCACAAAAATTTGTCCATGGAAGTCCAAATTCACAATAGTAAGAAAAAAGAATTAAAAAAAAAAAAGAAAGAAAGAAAAAAAAAAAAAAAAGAAAAAAGACCCCTGCAAATGTCCATCAATTGATGGACCAAATGTAACTGTGCAATTGAATATCTTTTGGGCTTAAAAAGAAATGAAACACTGATGGATCCTCAGATACAGATGAATTTCCAGGTGATGGGAACTAAAAGAAGCCGGTCATGAAAAGCTACAATGTATAATTTCTTTTTTTTTTGTCTTTTTGAGACAGGGTCTGGCTCTGCAGTTGAGGCTGGCCTTGAGCTCACTTTTGTAGCCCAGTCTGGTCTCAAACTCGCACCAATCCTCCTGCCTCAGCCTCCCGAGTGCTGGGATTACAGGCGTGAGCCACCACGCCCGGCTACAATGTATAATTTCACTTACATGATCCGATTGCCAAGAATGTGAAATGTTCACAACAGGTAAATTGGTGGCAGAAGTAGATAAGTGGTTGGTTGCTCAAGGCAGGAGGAAAGAGTGGTACAGAGAATGACTGCTACCATTTCCCCTTTTCTCTTGAGATAGGGTCTCACGATGCGGTTCAGGTTGCCTTGAACTTACGGGGATCCTCCTGCCTCAGCCTCCCCAGGGCTAGCATTATAGGTGTGTGCCACCACACCTGGCCAATGTCTCCTTTTGAGGTGGTTAAATAGTTGTAAAATTAGGTTGACATGGCTGGGGATACAGCTCAGGGACACAGCAGTTGCCTGGCAAGTGCAAGGCCCTGAGTTTGATTTTTCCTTTTTTTTTTTTTTTTAAATGGTATGAGCCGGGCGTGGTGGCTCACACCTGTAATCCTAGCACTTGGGAGGCTGAGGCAGGAGGATCAGTGCGAGTTTGAGACCAGCCTGGGCTACAAAAGTGAGTTCAAGGCCAGCCTGAACTGCATAGTGAGACCCTGTCTCAAAAAGACAACCCCCCCAAAAAACAAAACAAAACAAAACAAAAAAATCTCACAAACAAACCAAAAAACCTGTATGTATGTATGTATGTATGTATGTATGTATGTAATTTTATGGCCGGCTCAGCCTGCCCTGGAGTGGGGCTGGTGCAGCATGTGGTGTTAGGGATTGAACTATGGTCCCTGCAGTTGACTAAGCAGGCAGTTTTAGACCACTGAGCTATCTTGCCAGCCCATGTGTTTGATTTCCAGTATCAAAAAAAGAAAAAAAAAAAAATAGCACTTGGGAGGCCAAGGCATGAGGATCAGTGGGAGTTCAAAACCAGCCTGGGCTACAAAAGTGAGCTCAAGAGGCGAGGATGAGGACGAGGACGAGGACGTTAAGGATAATTGGGATGATGAAGATGAGGAGAAAAAAGAGGAAGCTGAAGTAAAACCAGAAGTAAAAATTTCAGAAAAGAAAAAAATAGCAGAGAAGATAAAAGAAAGAACAACAACAGAAGAAAAGGCAAGAAGAAATTAAAAAGAGGTTAGAACCTGAAGAACCTAACACCAGAAGAGCAGTTAGCAGATAAACTGCGGCTAAAGAAATTACAAGAAGAGTCTGACCTTGAATTAGCAAAAGAAACTTTTGGTGTCAATAATACAGTTTATGGAATAGATGTTATGAACCCATCTTCAAGAGATGATTTCACAGAGTTTGGAAAATTACTAAAAGATAAAATTACACAGTATGAAAAGTCATTATATTATGCCAGTTTTTTTGGAAGCTTTAGTTCGAGATGTGTGTATTTCATTGGAAATTGACGACTTGAAAAAGATTACCAATTCATTGACTGTGCTTTGCAGTGAAAAACAGAAGCAAGAAAAGCAAAGCAAAGCCAAAAAAGAAGAAGAAAGGTGTGGTTCCTGGAGGGGGATTAAGGGCCACCATGAAAGACGATCTGGCAGATTATGGTGGTTATGATGGAGGTTATGTACAAGACTATGAAGACTTCATGTGACATTTTATTTTCTGGTGTCTTCTTTATGTTGTCCACAATCCCTTCAACATGTAGCACGACTTTCTTTCCTTTCAGTTCTGCCAAATGCTACAATCAGAAGTGCAGTATGTTTTGTGCTGGTTATTTGACCCCCTGACACTTACGTGCTAATGTGCAAATGAGGGAACTTGGATCTAGCTGCCAAGGGGTTAAAATTGGGAATCTCACTACTAAATCATAGCTGAAAAACAGATTTAATAATGTCATTATTGCTATCTGATTCCATAGCATTCAGTAAATTGGAAACAAAGATTGCAACATGACAAAAAATTATGTAGTATTTACCAGCATCATACAGTAATACAGCCTTAACCATACCTCCCTGAACTACTTCATAACTTGTCAAGAAAAGCAGTTTGTAGCAAGGGCATGTGATGTGCACCTAGTATTAAAATTGCTTTGTCTTAAAATTGAGCATGAAGATATTAAAAATCCATTGTGAAGAAGACTGTTTTATCTCAAGAGTGAAGATAATTAAAAATTAAATGACCAAACCCTCCAACTTTGAAGCTGAAGAAGGGTAAACCTCTCCGTTATTGCAGTACAAGTTGTGGAATCTGTTGAGTCATAGACTATCTAGCTTAATTTATTAGCCTATTTCTACTGATGGCGTGCTTCAGGATGGGGGAGGGAAGCTACCTGATCCAAGCATCTGAGAAATAAAATCTTGTTTTTTTAGGCTGCAGTGGAACAACTTTAACAGGGTTTTGGCATTTCCTTTCCTTTATAAAACATGCTTAGCAAACTGCACTAGTTAACTACAGTTTGGTAAATTGTTATGTTCACAATTATGACATCTGCGATGTTTTATAAAGTAACTAATTTAATAAAATTACTATTGTGAGGACTTAAATTTTGTGTTATATCCCAAGAGATATTTTTGGAGATTACAGAATGCAGCTCTTGGGACTAGATATCTATGTACTTACTAAAGCTTAATCAGTGCTTGGTGTAGTTTACAGCCTTAAAACAATGATTTTCCAGGTTGTTAATAGGGCTGCCACAGAGTAACAAAGCTGTAAGGCTATCTTATTTATTTGGAAAATTATATTGTTTAGATACTAAGGTCTAAGTACTAGAAGAACTATTTATTTGGAGTAGTATAGCCTACAACTCAGGTTATGAATAGAAGCATAAATTGGGATCTTTATCTTTTTCTAAGTGATTTAACAAGATTTGAGGGCTTGTCTCTTTTGTCCCAGTTGTCACAACCAGAGCAAAAAGTATTTTTAAATTTCCATATGAACTAGGATCCTTGGTTCTGTTGGCTAAATGTAAAACTGGACCACTCATGTGGTTTGGTGAATTAATAAGTCTGACTACACAGCAATAATTACATAGCAAGTACTGTTTTAAGGCAGATAAGGGCTAAGATTTCCTTAGTAATA
>PVJA010038014.1:0-7500 GCA_004027025.1 Myocastor coypus
AAAAGGGGGGGGGGGGCGGGGCGGGGAAAGGGAAGGCAGGCCAAGGATCCTGACCCAGCTGGTGCGCGGGCTCAGCTCCCAGCGGTGTGGTTTGGGTCTGGGCTGAAACAGGAAGTTAGTCGCGGGAACGCAGAGGCGGGGCAGAGGGGCGCAGGGAGCTCACCCGCGGCGGGTGCGCAGGCTCAGCTCCCAGCAGTGGGGTTTGGGCTTAGAGAGCTTATTTGGATACTTAAAAATCAACTATTTTAAAAAAACTTTTCAAGATAATAAGAGAAATTTGAAAACTGACTAGTTGATGTGATAAAGAAATTACTATTAACTTCTGAGGTAAGGTAGTGTTTGTGGCTGTGTTCAAAAACTGAATGGTATTAAGTGATGGTAGAGAATTATACTTAAATTTTTGGTATGACAATGCATTATGACTTTTTACATGTTTATCTTTCAGAGATAATCTATGAAACCTAAGGTAACAAGAGTACAGAGACAGAAATATATATATATATATATATATATATATATATATATATATATATTCCACAAAAATGTAGATAGATTTCAGCCAAGAAAAATGTGTGTAAATATTTTAATACTAAACTTACTGAGACATCATGAGATTAATACAAGTTAACTTGGACCTCTGCAGTTAGAAGAGGTGCTCCAAGGGGTGCCCATTGGCTTCTAGATATTTATTATTTTTCTTTTCCTCAAGCATATATAGATTTTTGGGGTGGACTCTGTACATATTTCTTAACCATGGAAGATTTTAGCAGGTCTGTAGTGCAGCTTGGTTATCTATATCTTTCAAAGCAAAAAAAAAAAAAAAAAGATAAAATTCCAAGGTGCACACTTCTTACTGCAGACCACCAACTGAGATTGCAGTCATCTGAGAAAAATGAGGAAAATAATACAATAATTCCTTGTTGCTGTGACTCACCATGGCATCGCTTCCCATCCGAAAGCAGAATGAATCCTGTGGGGCACGTGCAATAATAGGATCCAGGGGTGTTTTCACACCCAAGAGTACAGCCATGGTTCGGTAAGGCACATTCGTTGACATCTGCACAACGAAAACAGCAACGCACAGGCATAGGCATATGGTTACTTTTTTTGTAAACAAACTGTGATCTTACTAAGGAACCCAGAGTAGGGTATCTTCCACTGGTGCAAGCTGTAACTGACAGTGGGCGGGCTGTATTTTCAATTCTCAGAAAGAGGGAGGAAGTTCAGTGTTCATAAAAGCCGTTTCTATTCTGCCAGTTTACACAGCATGCTCACACATTTGCATACTAGAACTGTCATAAAAATGTAGTGCTATACATATACTCCTCAGAGAGCAATAGCATGTCCTTCCAGTTAGTAACTATCAGAAGTTCTAAAATAATTTAGGCCATTCCTGTGCTGTTTTATTTTTCTCAAGACTAACTAAAGACCTGCCTCTTGATGTGGGCACGCCACTCAGCAGTTTGCTCAGTCTTTGCCCAGGTCCTACATAAGCATGGGTCCACCACTGACAGGCAGATAGGTGCTAGACTAACCTGAGGACTCACCCCAACTAGTGCAGCCCCTAGAATTTTTTATTTCACAAGTGTTCACTATTTCTCCATTTCATTAAATTGGGCCTGGATTGCAAAACAGGAACCCTGGACAGACATTTGCTTTAGTTTCCCAAGCTCCTTTGGTCTTCATGGGATGAGACGTGGAGTTATATTCTCTGAGAATCAAATGGTAGCTATGAAAGCAGTCTCCTAAAAACTTGTCTATCCTGAAATTTTGCAAAGTCAAACGCAAAGAGGTACATACAATTCATTCAGAGCATACCGGCCTGCACACATCACCTCCTAAGGAGCCTCTTCAGTGTTTGAAGTAAGCATATAGGTCACAAAAAGGCCAGAAAGAATTATAAAAGTTTTTTAAAAACACAACGAAAAAGAATTGTTCTCTTAGGAAAGAAGTGGTTGGGATTAAGGTTGGTTTCCGTTTGTGAGCTGGATGGCGCTGGGGGGCGCTGGACGGTGCTGCATGACCCAGAAGCCCAGCCTCCTTAGAGCGCACGGTGCTGGCCTCCTCAGTAACGTATTACCTTCACACGACTTCCGGTCTAGGCTCGGCGCGTAACCCTCTGCGCATGCGCACGACTGGGACTCGGGGTCCGGTCTGCACTCGCAGCTGTCGCAGAGTTTCCTGTTCAGCTTTCCAAGTTCCCGCTCTAAAACAGGAGGGGGTTTATTTCAAGTGGAGATATATTTTGACAGAGGAAAATGCCTGATCCCAACGTCGGAATCCCAGGATCCCATTCGCCTAATTGTGTCATTCCGTAGAGTGCCCAGGACCCTGCGTGCCAGGGAGCAGGAGGTGGCGCTGTTTAGGGATCACGTGTCAGCACTTCTTACCAGCTGCTGCTTGTGTGTGTGTGTGTGTGTGTGTGTGTGTGTGTGTGTGTGTGTGTGTGTATTTTTAGGAAAGAGTCTACAGGGTGAATCAGGTTCGTTCGTTCCTCTTTCAGCAGCTTCATTCTGATATGTAACATAGAATATATGTAACTTCTTTTACTTTGGAAAGTGAATTGTCTAGAAATTAAAAAAAAAGCTCGTAAAGAGCATCTTGAGTACAACAGGACAAATCAGACCTAGTTCTTTAAATAGCTATCATTATAAAATGATGTTTAAAGAATATCATTTAAGCCGGGCGTGGTGGCGCATGCCTGTAATCCCAGCACTCGGGAGGCTGAGGCAGGAGGATCGGTGCGAGTTCAAGACCAGACTGGGCTACAAAAGTGAGCTCAGGGACAGCCTGAACTGCATAGTGAGACCCTGTCTCAAAAAGCCAAAAAATAAATAAATAAATAAATAAATAAATAGAACATCATTTAGACATACATATGTGTATATATATATATATATATGTATGTTATAACATCATATATATCTGTACATACGTATATATGTATATATGTATGTATATATATTTGTATATGTATCTGTCTTATCCACAGATTTCTGAAATATGGGGCTATGGGTATGAAATGTCCCAGGGAAGCAACATTTGCTCAGGGAAATGGGTGTTTGGGTTGAACTGGCCACAAGTGGGTAGAGTGAGGTATAACTGAGTGACTTAAAATTATAATAACTATAATTGGATACTTAGTTAAATTAACTGTATTGAACAGCACGTGAGTAACGTGGTAACCTCTGTTTTTCTCAGAGCCAAAATCCAGGAGGAAAAGGAAGAGGGCAGGAGGAGGAGGAGAAGGAGGAGGCTGGGGTCATGCAGTCTGAACTCAGGCATGGTTAAATTCCACCAGAGAATAAAGAGTAGAGCCCAGGGCCTGAGCAAATAGCTTCCCAAAGCACCAGCACTGTGGTAGAAAAATGGGACAAGAACCAGCAAATACCTTCTTCTGTGGCTAAAGCAGAAACAAGCAGCATAATACAAAAAAAGAATTGGTTCCCATCAGGCTACTTTGTTAGTAAGGGGTAAAGCAGAGAGGACTTCATTATGGTGGGGGAGAAGATACTGGCCTCTTTGTGGATTTGGCTACCTTTGTGCCCTTTGGGGGAATCAGCTTAGTTGAGGGTTAGTGAGGTGGATCTTCAGCACGAACGACTCCATTGTAATAGAGTTTATTGGGTCCTAGCACAGGAACCCAGGCTAAGCCAATGGCCTCTCATAAATTTGATGTTACACCACAAAACACTTTCTTTCACATTAGAAATGGTGTGTTTATTTTTATACTTTGAAAAAGATAATAGAACAAAAATACAAAACCTACTAGGAACATTAGTATTGGTGACAAGGTAAATGATGTGAACTATATATATATATATATATATATATATATATATATATATATATCCACTAAAAGATAAAGGAAAATTCTGGGCATAAACTGATTCATGATGAAATACAAATGAGCTCTTTGTTTACATGTCTAAGTAATGTTCATGGTATTACTATTACTCTGCTCTATCCTCTTTGCAAAAGTCAACTAAGCAGGCCTCAAAATACAATTCTTACTGTTTTAGCAGGGTGTTTTTTGGTAATGGTTCTGCTTCCTTAAGAACATTTGCTATCTTCATCAATTTTGTGAAGTCTTTTTGCTAAGGAATGACAAATACATGATACGACTCCTTGTGACACAGTGAATGTGATAGTGTAGAAACAGCTGCAAACAGTGTACAGCAAATTGTAGTTCCAGGTCTGAAAATAATATTATCCAGGAGTGGTTATAGACTAAGTTCTTCCTTACCAGTAAGTACTGTACTCAGTAGAAACATGTTTTTGCCTCATTAAATATACCCCTAGCAGGGCCCGGCAGGATGGCTCAGTGGTCTAAAGCGCCTGCTTAGGAAAGCTTAGGTGGCTGTAGGGACCGCGGTTCAATCCCCGGCACCACATGCTGCACCAGCCCTGCCCTCAGGGCAGGCTGAGGCGGCCATAAAAAAATAAATAAACAAACAAACAGAAGTTCTGAAACAAAAAAAAAATATACCCCTAGTATATGTATCTTAGTCACTTTTTTCATTGCTAAGCCACAACATCCAACACTCACAAATTTAAGGAGGAAAAGTTTATTTTGACTCATGCTTTGGTCCTGGGGGTCCCAGGCAGGACAACGTGGCATAGGGGCCTGGTGCAGGATGAGAGCTGCTCAACTTGTGGAAGACAGGAATCAGAGAGTGAAAGGAGGATCTGGGAAGGGAGCTGTATCTGCAGGGAACCTGAACTTGTCTTACTAGACCCTGCCTCCTGACATCAAGTCAGCTATAAGCCCCATGATCCAATCACCTTCCAAAACCCCTTCCTCTGAGAACATGAGACTTTGGGGAACATTATAGTTGTAAACTAGAATAGTACATCAACACCCATAGAGCATGTTCTCCAGGTTCTGACTTCGTACCTTGGGGGAAAGACTCAGAAGTCAGCTGCTTTACAGATTTCTGGAGGGGTACTACTGGTGGGGATCTTCAAATCACTCTTCACAAAGACTGGCTGAAGAGACTGTTCAACTTCATCTAGTTAGAAGTAGTTACTTTCGGCTCATCTGTTATTTTCTTAGTTACTTTGAACTTGTTTTTTCAGGTCTTTAGAAAACTAATTGAAAAGTGATTCTTGCCAACTCTCAATGCAAAGTCAGCATTTCCCAATAAATCTGTTAAGATTTACATTGAACCATCTTCAGGATGTTGATTTTAAAAATGTGTTTCTAATCTATGCCAATTATGCATGTGCAGTTTATATTATTTTTATGTTTCTGCATGCTTCACTGAAACTATCAAACTTTTTTTCTGTTCTTTTTTGTAGTGCGGGGAATTGAGCTAAGGGCTTCATGCATACTAGGTAAGCGATATACCACCAACTCTACAAAGAGTGCTGACATATTCTAGAAAGAGGCAAGTGATCACAGATTCAAGAATGACAAAAAGGAAACACCAAACAGTGCAGGTAATTAAAAAGAAAGGAGAAGTACAGAACCTATAACAAGAAAATAACATGACAAAAGATAAGCCACTATATAACAGTTAGGGCAATCAATATAAACAGACTTAATTCACCAATCAAAAGAAACAGGCTAGCAGTGTGGCTTAAGACAGAAAATCCAACAATATGCTGCACACAAGAAACACATTTAACCCAAAAAGAAATTCACAGACTAAAAGTCAAAGGATGGAAAATAATCCTCCATGCCACAGCAAATCAGAAAAAGCATGAGTAGCTATCCTGGTTGCTGACAATATCAATTTCAAACCAAAAATCATCCAAAGTGATAATGAAGATCACTATAGACTTTTAAGGGAAAACTGCAAGAAGAGGAGATAATAATAATAAATATACATGCACCCAATGAAGGCACACCCTCCTACATAAAACAAATTTTAACATACATGAAAGTCAAATGAGCAACAATACGATAGTAATGGTAGATTTTAAAATGCCACTATCACGAAGAGATAAATCAGAAAAAAAAAAACATATGTCAGCAAAGAAATAACAGAATTAGGGGTCAGGGAGATAGCTCAGGAGCACAGTTGCCTGCCTGGCAAGTTCAAGGTCCTGAGTTCAATTCCTGGTTCCATGAAAGAAAGAAAGAAAGAAAGAGAGAGAGAGAGAGAGAGAGAGAGAGAGAGTGAGAGAGAGAGAGAGAGAGAGAGAGAAAGAACAGAACTAAATCAAACTTGTGAAGAAATCAACCTTTGCAGAGTGTTTTACCAAGCAACAACAGAATACACATTCTTCTCAGCTGCACCTAGGATATTCTCCAAAATAGACAGTATACTAACATACAACACATTCTTGTATAAATGTGAAGTAATTGAAATTATCCCATGCATACTATCTGATCACAGTGCAATAAAACTGGAAAATATTGACAAAAGAAACTACAAAAATACCACTGAGTCACTTCCAGGCAAGTGAGTTGGTTCAGCAGTCTAAAGCTCTTGTCTAAGAAAGTTCAGGCAAGTGCTGAGACCACTGCTTGATCCCTGGCACCACATGCTGTGTCACCCCACACCAGGGTGGGCTGATCCAGCCATAACACCAATAAATAAATGAGCTTTAAGAAAAATGAAATAAAAATATCATTAAAACATGCAAATTAAATAACAATCTCCTATGCAAATAGTGGGTCACAGGAGAAATTAAGGAAGAAATTAAAAAATACTTACAATCAAATAAAAATGCAGATACAACTTATTAAAACCTGTAGGATGCAATCAAATCTCTCTTATGAGGAAAATTTATAGCAGTAAACTCACATATTAGGAAAACAGAACAAGCCCAAATAAATAGTCTTATGCTGCACCTCAAACTCCTAGAAAAAGATGAACAAGTCAAGCTGAAATCCCAAAGGCAGAAAATTATAAAGATTAGGGCAGAAATTGATGTACTCGAAGTGAAGAAAACAATACAAAGAATAAATGCATCAAAGAGTTTGTTCTTTGAAAAAGAAAATAAAATTGATAACCCCCTAGCCAACCTAATTAAGAAAAGGAAAGAAAAAACCCAAATCCTTGCAATAATGAAAAAGGTGAATCACTACAGATCCTAGAAAAATTCAGAAGATCATCAATCCTACTTCCAAAACCTGTATTCTCACAGGATGGAAAACACTGAGGAAATGGACAGTTTCCTAGATACATATGAAATGCCAAAACTTAGTCAAGAAGATACATAAACTCTGAATAATCCAATAGCAAGAAACAAAATTGAAAGTGTAATAAAAATCCTACCAACAAAGAAAAGCCCAGGACCCAATAGATTCATAGCACAATTCTACAAGAAATTTCGAGAAGATTTAATGCCAATATTTCTCAAAATTTCAGTGCAATTGAAAGGGAAGAAATTCTCCCAAACTCATTCCTGGAGGTAAGTATTACTCTGATTCCAAAATCAGAGGAAGATCCAAATAAAAAAGAGAACTATAGACCAATCTCTCTAATGAATATAGATGCAGAAATCCTCAAAATACTAGCAAACAGAATACAGCAAATCATTAAGAAG
>PVJA010038014.1:12500-18989 GCA_004027025.1 Myocastor coypus
ATGATTACGTCTAGCAATCAGGAAGGTGATGTTATTAGACACTGCAGATCTTTAAGGCTAGTTCCTTAGGACATCCTTTAGAGAAAAGAATTGAAAGGATGATTTTCTAATTTGTTTCCCCCAACTTTTGTTTAGTATCATCCTCCAGACCTAAGGGAGGCCTAGAGCTGTCCTTTCAGGACTAAGGATGTCTGGAGAGACAGTGTGGCTGGCATGCTTCGTGCCACGTGATTTGGGAAATAGCCCCAAAATGCGGTCTCTGGAACTCAGAGGTGGATCCGGAAGCTGTTTGAGAAGAAGGCAGCAGGGGGCTGTTTCTCAGTGGATGAGGAGAGGGCCGCTGAAGAAAAGGAAGAGCATCCTGAGCCTGCTGCCAGCCCTGGCAGGGGGAGAAAGACCTCACGGGGGAGGAATTCAAATCTTCCAGGGTGCTGCAACACAGTGCGTGACACAGTGCGACAACACTGGAAATGAGTAGCAGGTTTCAAGAGCCAGTGGCAGGGACTGCTCTTAAGTTATTGTTTCAAGCTGGGCATAGAATGGCTGGGGCTTCTCGTGGAAGGTACCTAGAACATAGAAAATGGAGGCAGGGCTGCAACCAGTAGGCAGTGGGGAGGGACAGCTGTGGGGTGGAGCACACAGGCTTAGATTATAGACCTGTTAGGATGTGGAGACTGGTTTCATAGGGTGGGATGACAGCAGGGAATGGGAGATTCCGGGGTTTCTGTCTTGCTGATCTAGGGACCCTAGAGGGGAGGCCAAGAGTTGGTAGGCCAGTTGTTGCCTTTGAGCCTAAAGCCCTTACAAGAAATCAAAGAGGACATGCCTAGAAAACAGGTAAATACAAGGGCCTGGTAAGGTTACTACTGCTGAGTCCAGAGGCAGGCACTCGAAGGAATCGCCACAGGACCTTGAGCTAGGGGGCTGCGGACAGGAAGAGGTGCCATCCAGAGGAAAGACCCACCCAACTCGGGTCAGATGGCCAGAAAACACCCTGCAGGTAAAACTGTGGCTCTGCTCCTTCAACGTGGGGTGCAGCAATCAGTCCATGAAGCTCCTCTAAAATCAGCCAGGCCCAAACCACAAGCCAAGGACCTGCATAAGCCAACAAATGAGTCTCCCTGAAAATCTCTGTGGCCCTCTCAGTAAACTGCACATTTGCCTTAGGTAGGCAGATGGCCTGGGCAGGGCTGCTTCTTTCGTACATTGTGAGTACATCCTTAGTGTTTGAGAGCAATTTTCCTCGTGGCTTTATTCTTTAACAGATTTTCATAGCTTAACATTCATTAAGCCTCAGAGTCTCCTTTAAAAAAAAAGCTTTGTAATTTTTTTGGTGCTGAGGACTAAACTTAGGACTTCCTGCCTATTAGACAAGTATTCTACCACTGAGCTAAATCCCCAAACCTTAGAATTCTTTAATTTCTGGTTAGATTTGCAAAGAAACCACATTTTAAAAAACATTATCGCTATTGGTTATCTGCCTGAGGATACAAGAAATGAGAAGGGGATTTCGCTCTCGACCCCAGCTTCTGCTCCCCCAACTCAAGCCTGCCCTCCAGCCAGTTCTGCAGTTCCCTTTAGAAGCCACGTCCATGCAGGTCTGGACACCTGAGCATGCTCACTGTGGCAGGAGCCACTGCCGTTGAAGCTGAATGGACTCCAACGAAAGGAAGCAGTGGAAACCAACAAGTCCACCTCCCTTTCTGCATTTCAGAGGCCTCGTTGGGAGTAAAATTAAATATCTATTAAAACCTTCCTGCAATAGAGCCTTTGAATACATCAAGGCGAGATGTCAGTATAACACCAATTATGCACCTTGTAAGCCACACTGAGCAGGTGAACAATTATAAATATATCTAAAAACCAAACAAAAAAATTAGATGCTAAGGAGTGCCAACAGAGAAGACTGTGCTTGCAAGTAGAAATTTGGAACTCGGACTAGATTTAGCTAGTGATTCATTCATTTGAGTGACACTTATTGTCTGAAATGTATTTAGTTTTGAATAAGCACTGCACCTCTTGTGGTCAAATACATACAAATCATACATGGTTGGTTTATAAGTATAGCCTGTAATAAGTCCAATAAAGGGGTACTAAGAGAAACACAGGAGAATAGCCTGCTACGATGGCTGGTCAGAGAAGCCCTGCCAGAGCACATAACACTAAAGATCAGAACTGAAGGAAATCCAGGGTGAAACGAAAGCCATTGCCAAAGCCTCAAGTCACGAGGAAGCTTGGCATGACTCAGGACCAGTAAGGGGGTTGCCCTGGCCTGTAGGAAGAGAGAGTGCAAGAGCAACTGGTTAAATATTGACAGGTCTGGGCATATGTTGGATTTCAATCTAAATACAAAGGAAAGCTTTGAAGGATTTTCAGCAGAGGTGTGAATGAATGAGATGTATTATTTAAAGGCAAGAGGAGAACGTGGCCACTGCAACAGGCCAGGCAAGAAAGGCTGGTTGTGTGGATAGCGCTGGCTGGTGGCAGGATAGGAAAGACATGTGTATTTGGAATGTATGTAAAGAACAGAATGGAAACAATTAGGTGGCCAGTTGGAAACGGGGAGTGAAGCCATAGGAGCAATCAAAGAGAACAGAATTTGCTGCTCCAAAGTACTAAAGATTAAAATAAATAAACAAACAAAAGTTTTAAAGGGCCCTGCAGGATGGCTCATTGGTCTAAAGCACCTGCTTAGGAAAGCTGGGTGGCTACAGGGACCGCTGTTGGATCCCCAGCACCACATGCTGCGCCAGCCCTGCCCTCAGGGCAGGCTGAGCTGGCCATAAAAATAAATAAACAAAGAAAGTACTAGAGATTGTTAAACTGCAGGCAATTTAGGTGAAGTGGATAGAGGAAACTTTTCTGTCCTTTGAGAGAACAGGGTGCTGGGGAGATAGCTTGGCAGTCTAAGATCCTACCTGGCAAGAGCAAGGACCCAAGTTCAATCCCTACTTCCATGTGCCATCATGACCCCCAAACCAGGTGTGGTGGTGCCCGCCTGTAATCCCAGCACTGGAGAGGTTGGGGCAGGAGGATCACTACGAGTTCAAACTGCATAGTGAGACCTTGTACCAAAGAAAAGTTAAAAAAAAGACGAAGACAGAAGCTACTCTGCCTTCCTTATGTATCAGAGAAAGCAAAGATTTACAACTGAGGAGAAACCTAGATTCCCCTTGTATATAGAGATGGTACGAGAGGAATCGCCAGTAACATGTGCTACTGACTGGCCTTTGTCTGCCATTTATTTCCCTTTACCTATGGGGCCACCAGTAAAGATGCTCATCTCTTCTCTGAAACTGCCCTGCTCTTTGTGGGAGATGCTACTTAAAATAGATTGAAAGTCAGCTCTTTGAGGCTTCCTCATTCCCTATGTCCTGATGAAATACACAAGTGAATAGATTTATACTTGTTTTTCTTTGTTTATCTGTCTTTTGTTATGGAGAGTTCTTTCCAATAAAGAATTTCAAAGGATTGAATAAACATTTTTTTCCCTCTAAGCCCTGTATCTGGCTTAAGCAAGAAGACAGGTAGTGCCAATGTACTAGGTCCTTTGAGGTTCAAGATGACTCACCAGAGTTCTTGTCCCCTCCCATGGGCTGTACAAGCAGATGCACCACTTTAAGTTCACCAGGTGGCAGGAATGGGGGGTAGAGGGTAATTTTAACTATATCCTTCCCACTGTGTCTGCTGGCTATCCAAATTCCTGTGCTTTCCCTTGTTGAATAGAAGATACGGTCACCAAAAAGAGACATTGCAAAGATGCTGCGCCTAAAATATGAAAGGAAATAAAAAGAGAACCCATAAAAGAATCTCAGACTATTTGTTCCTGAAATTATCAGTTTTACTTCATTTTCAGTTGTTGTATTAAGTTCAATCACCTACCTTGTTGAAAAAACTAATTTTCATGTAAGTTCAGAAACATGTGGTACGAATTTCTAATTATGTCATCATCTAAATTAATACAGCATTGTATTTAGCTGCAGATTGCTTCTAATTATCTTGTTAGCCATCCTGGAAGCATGATAAAATTGAGGGAGAAAACAAGAACAGGATAAGAGTAGATTTCTGGTTTTGCCTGTTTCCCACTTGGCAAATGTCTGCCTCTTTCACAAGGTGAAAAGTCAGTGACCGGCATGCTAGCCGGTCAAATGAAAGATAGGTGCTGTGCAAACCATGAAGCATCAGTTCCAAAAAGAGCCATGGCCAACATGTAGGAATTTATTGGATGGCAGACATTCTGCTGTTGCTACTTAGTTTACTTACTTACTCTTCACAACAACTCCAAGAAACTTATTCTTCTTCTCACCTTAACAAAGGCTGAGGATAAGTAACATTAAGGTTTCTAAAATCATTCACCTAACAATCGGTAAATCTAGAACTGGAACTCAAGTATTTGGATTGCAAAATTTGAAGTATTACTTTAGCACACCAGTGCAACTGACAAAATCAATTTGTCATGCACACCTCAAGTGACAATTGCTTTCTTTTACACAGCAAAACTTACGGTATTGGGTATTTGATAAGCTCGACAGAAGCTCCATCATAATCACAAGAGGAAATGTGAGAATTGTTTCCTTCTCTACTTTCCTGAATCCAAAAGAGACGTTTATTAAGCCTATCCAGTGACATAGCTGTTATTTTTTCTGATGTCACCAACAGAGTCGTCGCTTTCGCACCACGGAGATCTGCTCTGTGAAGGCTGTGGGGCTTGTCTGAAGACCAAAATATAAACCTGAGGGCAGACATAACAGCAAACCCATAAGTGAATGAATGGGTAGGGACAGAAATCACAGACCCCTCCAATGTCCCCAGCCTGTGCCTCCTGCACAGGAAGAGTTTGACTATTTTAATGAAAGTTCAATTCAACAAGTATGTATTGGCTGCTATGGAAATTCTATGTGATTTCCAGTTAGAAGACTTATGCTTGATTGAAAAAACAAAAGGTTATCTATGTTTTAGAGAGAGTCTTCCTGAGTTCAAATGCAAACAATGGTCCCAATGAACATGATGATTGCATATGCTAAAGATCTAGGTATCAAGAATATGATCCACTTGACTTCAAAATGTTGTTTCTAGGCATCTTCATTAGACGTGAAATGTGTTTCAATGTCTTAATTTATTTTTATTTATTTTTATTTTTTTTCACTTTTTTTATTGTTTAAATTTAACACGGGTTATATTACATATTTTCATCATCAGATCAGTTTAGATTAATACATATAGGTATGTAAGATTGATCAAACAATTAAACATTAACCCTTCTTTTTTTTTAATTTTATTTATTTATTTATTATTTTTATTCTTGTTTCAGAACCTTTGTTTATTCACTCATTTTTATGGCCGTCTCAGCCCACCCCAAGGTCAGGGCTGGCGCAGCATGTGGGGGGGCCGGGGATCGAACCGCAGTCCCTGAAGCCGCCCAAGCTTCCCCAAGCAGGGACTTTAGACCACTGAGCCATCCCGCTGGGCCCCTAAGCATTAACCCTTCTAAATCAACATTATTATCTTCCCCCCCCCCTTTCTTTTCTTTGGAAGTTGACATATTGCATAATGTCCTCACAATCGTTTTACAGAGTACAGTGTGTGGGCATGACCCACCTCCCCATTGATGATGCTTAGAAAAAAAAGGAAAAGAATATACTTCTCTTTGGACTAAGAGGAAGCAGGTACATATACAGTCAAATGTTATGCAATTGCACTGGACCACAAGTGAAGCTTGTGATGTTGGAAGCTATTGAATCTAAGCCTCCTAAAGCTTGTCTCACCAGTCTAGCTCTATGCTTCATGCATTGTACTTAAGCATTTTTTTTTTTCCTTCTGGGTGGCCAAGGGCAAGTTGAAGCAAGACCTGCATAACAAAACATTTTTTTTTTTGTATCTTCCAGAGTCAAATCCCCTCAGGATTAAGTTTGGGACCATAGGCAGTACTTTGTAGAACTGTTGTTAGTGTCAGACTTCGGGACGAGTCAGGGCCATTGCTTGGCCATTTTGCTTTCTGTGAAAGCCTGAGAGAATGTTTTTCTCTGGGTGACTCTCTTTAGACACACCACAGTTCATTCATCCCTTTCCTCTGCGGTTCCATAATCTCCTTGACCAGGAAATTTGGGACACCTCTGAGTTATAGGATATTACAGCACAGGTTCCCTTATATCCTGGGTCTTTATTGACCTTGAAGGGCTAGGGCCAAAATATTGGCTATCCTTATAGCCCTTCTTTTTCTCCAATTTTTGGTCTGTTAACACATTCTTAGCCCTCCAGCAGAAAAGCTTTGTGATACTATTACTCCATAACATAGGTACTGGGCTTATCATCACTGGCTTTCTGAGTATCAAATATCTTTGACTTAGCTTGGAAATGATATTTTCTGACCATCATTGATATTCTAATAACTTTCTATACAATGTGATATAAGCAGTTACACAATTTTGACACAGATATTTGGAAATTCAAGGAAATACAAAATTGTACCCTTTCAAGAATATGGTATTT
>PVJA010038015.1:0-20011 GCA_004027025.1 Myocastor coypus
GCAGCGATCCTCCTGCCTCAGCCTCCCAAGTGCTGGGATTACAGGCGTGAGCCACCACGCCCGGCTATCATCATCATTTTGTATATTGGGAATTTGGGAATTGAACCCAAGACTTTCACACTGAGCTGCCTCCTTGGCCCTTTTTAGTTTTTTAAATTTCGAGACAGGATCTCACTGACTCAGGCTAGGTTTCAGTGTGGAATCCCCCTTCCCCCGGCCTCCCACAGCGCCAGGATTGCAGGTGGGCTCCACTGCCCTCTGCTAGAGAACTGCTGTAATCCTTGTTATTGTTATGGCGCCTGAACAAGCCCTTGGTTGATACCTGCTGCATCAGTACACTGATAACTACTGTATCCCTGGGACACCAGAGAGCACAACAGATGTGACCCATGCCTGCCACTGTCTGCTGGGGGCAGTGACGGAGCTGGTGTTACATCACTGTTTTCAGCACAGGGAGCTGGAGATGAGGGATTTCAGGAGAAGGTCAGGGCCTGGCCTGGAGGATCAGGAGCTGCCTGGAATGGCTTCCGTGGAGGCGAGGCTGTCACGCTGCTCCTGGATAGCCCAGTGAGGAGTTTGAATGTGAAGGAAATCAAGCTAGGGGTGCTAGCAGAAACCTGTGCTCCCCAACGGCCCAGGTTAGAGCCAACTTGGGCTACACAGTAATATATGCTATCTCCAAAAGGTTTTTTTTTGTCTTTTTTTTTTTTTTGCCTTTTTGAGACAGGGTCTCGCTATGCAGTTCAGGCTAGCCTTGAGCTCACTTTTGTAGCCCAGACTGGTCTCAAACTCACACCGATCCTCCTGCCTCAGCCTCCCAAGAGCTGGGATTACAGGCGTGAGCCACCATGCCTGGCTTCCAAAAGTTTATTATTTATTTATTTATTTTAGAAATTTATTTATTTATTTATTTATTTATTTATTTATTGTTTCAGAACCTTTGTTTATTCACTCATTTTTATGGCTGGCTCAGCCCACCCTGAGGGCAGGGCTGGCTCAGCATGTGGTACTGGGGATCGAACCGCGGTCCCTGAAGCCGCCCAAGCTTTCCCAAGCAGGCACTTTAGACCACTGAGCCATCCCAAGCCCCCAAAGGTTTAAAAAAAAAAAAAAAAAAAGCAAAATGAGAAGGCAACTTTAGGAGGCTGAGGCAGGAAGAGCAAAAGTTCAAGCCCAGCCTGGGCAATTTAGTGACTTAGATTCTATCTCAAAAACAGGAGGCTTGGGGGCCCAGTGGGATGGCTCAGTGGTCTAAAGTGCCTGCTTGGGAAAGCTTGGGCGGCTTCAGGGACCGCGGTTCGATCCCCGGCACCACATGCTGCGCCAGCCCTGCCCTCGGGGTGGGCTGAGCCAGCCATAAAAATGAGTGAATAAACAAACAAAGGTTCTGAAACAAGAAAAAAATAAAAAATAAAAAATAAAAAACAAAAAAAAACAGGAGGCTGGCAAGATAGTTCAGCAAGGGCTGGTGAGATAGCTCTGTGGCACAAATGCCTGCCTGGCAAGTGCAAGGTCGTGAGTTTGAACCCCAGTCCCCCCCCAAAAGAAGACAAAAAAAAAAACACCGAACAACAACAAAAAGATAGTTCAGCAGACTAAGTGCCTGCTTAGGCATGCACAGGGACAGGGTTCAACCCCTAATACCACATGGCGGGGGCAGAGGGGCACTGAGCCAGCCACCAAGACTTGGCTGTAATCACAGCACTGAGGAGTCTGAAAACAGGAAGATTACAGAGTCCAAGCTGCCCAGCAAGACCCTGTACCAAATACATAAAAAGCAATAATAAATTTAAATAATAAAAATAGAAACATGCAGAGGACGTAGCTTACCGTGGAGGCTCTGGGTTCATTCCTCACTTTTGCAATGAGTAAAGCAAGTTCCACTTTTTTGTTTGTTTGTTTCTCATGTGGGTCCTAAGCTTTCAGTAAATCACGCTGCCCACACGCATGGCTCCCAGCACCATTCATAAGACACTGGCTCTCACACCTGCCTGCCATTACACCTCAGGTGGCCTTGGTGTCAACCACACCAGCAGCCGCGTGGAGTCTCCTTTCGCAGCTGTGGCTGTCCTTGATCTCACTATAGGATCTGTCACCTTGGTGCACTTCCCCCTCAGCCTAAGGATGCCACAACCTCCTGGCTTCTGGATTCCTCAGTTATTTGTAAAATAAATTCCACCTGCCTTTTCTGGGCATGGGTTGTAGTTGTAGAAAGATAAAACTTGAAGCCGGGCGTGGTGGCGCACGCCTGTAATCCCAGCACTCGGGAGGCTGAGGCAGGAGGATTAATGCGAGTTCGAGACCAGCCTGGGCTACAAAAGTGAGCTCAGGACCAGCCTCAACTGCATAGTGAGACCTTGTCTTAAAAAAAAAGACAAAAAAAAAAAAAAAAAAAAAAAAGAAAGATAAAACTTGAGGTATTCATAAGTAAATGGATAAATGGATATACCTTGAGACCATGCTGTAAAATAAACCAAATACATGAGCTGCAATATTGTGTAATCACAGTATTTATACCTGAAATAAAAGATACATCAGGGTCCAGGGAGGTAGCTCAGTGGCATAAGTGCCTGCCTAGCAAGTGTAAGGTCGTGAGTGTGAACCCTGGTCCCCCCAAAAAAAGAAAAGAATAGAAAAAAAGAAGAAAAAAAAAGATACATTGTAGGAAGCAGGGAGATATTTTTCAAGAGGGAAGCAGACCAAGAGAGAGCCGGGAGGGAGGAAAGGAAAGGGAAAAGGTCTGACCAGGAAGAAAACAATGCGGATAGAATTTTTGTAAATGAAGGCAACGATCCAAAGGGGGCGTGGGGAGGACAAAAGAATCAGGATGCCCTTCACATGCCGACTAACTCCCCACTCGGGATGTGATCTTTAGGTACTGCAAACATGGACTAATAAAAATCGAACCTTCGGGCATGGTGGCGCACACCTGTAATCTCAGCTTTCTGAGAGGCTGAGGCAGGAGGATTGCAAGTTTGAACCGGCCTGGGCACAGCCAGACCCTGACTGAAAATAAAAAAATTAAAAGGGCCCCGGGTGTGGCTCGGTAGAAAGGCCCTGGTCTTGCACATTAAGTAAAGACATAGATTCATCTTTTTTTTTTTTTTTTTTGTCTTTTTGAGACAGGGTCTCACTATGCAGTTCAGACTGGCCTTGAGCTCACTTTTGGAGCCCAGGCTGGTCTCGAACTCGCACCGATCCTCCTGCCTCAGCCTCCCGAGTGCTGGGATTACAGGCGTGCGCCACCACGCCCAGCAACATAGATTCATCTTGATTAGCGACTTCTGGGGGGTTGCTCAGATTTTGCGACTTTTGGGCGTGTGCCCAGCCACCCACTTTTCTGGTTTTGGTTCCTCCGCCTACCCGAGGTGGGAAGGCCTGGGCCAGTGGGGTCCCAAATCTAGGGAGCGCTCCAGCCCTATCTTCCTGTCTCTGCCGTCCTGGACACCTCTTGCTGGAATTTCTCCGGATAGGCCTGACTCAGTTTGCCCGCTAGTGCCTGTGACCCCCAGCTGTGCCCTAGTGACTCAGTCGGCCTGGAGACCCCTCCCGGGGATGTGCAGGGGTGTGGAGGGCGGCTTTTCACAGACGTGGCGGAAACAAGCTGGCGCCTGCAGGCCCAAGCCAGGCTCTGGGGAGCCCCGCGGGGAGGGGGGCTCGGTGCCCAGCCCACCCCAGCCGCTGGCAGGAGGGGGCGGGACGCGGCTCAATGCGCCTTTGTAGAGCCTAGGGAGCGGGACGGCCCACCGTGACTCACTGCTCATTGCTGGGCAGTGACTCACGCAGGCCCTGCCTGGCAGCAGGTGCCGCCTGCTTCGGTCGGTCTGTCTCCACGTGGGGGCCTCTGCGGCTACCGTGTGCCCCCCGCCCCGGGCCGTGACCTGTACCTTTCTGGGGTTGCTCACACTGTCCTTCCTCATCCTCTTCCTTTGAAGCCCTGTGCCTTTCCCCTTAACAGATGGGGAAACTGAGGGTAGGAGATTGCAGGCTTCGAGCAACAGTGGGGCAGCACTCGGCTGTTACCCGAGTACTCTGGGGAGCTGAAGCAGGACGATCACAAGTTTGAGCCTAGCCTTGACAATTCAAGGACTTAGCAAGACTGTCTCAAAACGTAAAAACAGGGTCAGCAACATAGTTCAGTGTGAAAGCCCGAGTTCAAAAAAGACCTGAAGTGGCACTGAGGCCTGACGCCAGCTCCCACGTATGCACCAAGAGGAAATGACCGCATCAAGCAAAGGTGCCTCCATTGACTCCTGGGTAAACTGAGGCACGAGCTCGGCGCCCAAATCAAAAGGGAGTGCCGGTATTCTTGGGGAAAATGGGCCTATTCGCAGCTTCCTGCGCCCGGTGGGGCTGGAGTTGGGGTGGGGAAGGTGGGGGTGGGGCGCCGGGCCTCCTGCCCCGCCCGCCTCACGCAGGGCTGAGTCACTGCCGCCCCGCCCCCGCCAACAAACAGTGCGTTGCTGGGCTACAGCGGTGCTCAGGCTGGGGGGACCGGGGTTCGAGCCCTCCGACTAGGTTTACGGCCGGCTGAGACCCCCCAGATGAGGGGAAAAGATCAACACCATGTCCCTAGATGGATCTGAGGAGCGGCTTGGGACTGGAATAGGGGGTCAGAAGGACTGGATGTCATGCTTATGGTGACCTTTACCTTTTGGCTGTGTGACCTAAGCCCCTCCCACAGTAGCTAACGTTTAATGAGCAAATCTGTGTTCCAAATCCTGTTTTGTTTTGTTTGTTTTGCAGGACCGGGGGTTCGAACTCACGATCTTGCACTTGCCAGACAGGCGCTGTGCCACGGAGCTATCGCCCCAGCCTCCCAAACAGTTCTCCTACCTGTGTTATCTGTCATGGATTTTGTGTTCTTCAGAGCCCTTGACAGTTCCCAGTTTGGGGAAACTGAGTCACGGTATCAACTTCCTCTGCCAGGAGGTGGTGGACAAGACCGGGTTGGGGTGACGCCAATTACCAAGTCCCTCTCTTCAGGCTCCTGCCTCTCCTGGCCGCAGTGAGATGCTCAAGGTCTCTTCCCCGAATGGCCATGCATCCCAGCCCACCCTGGAGTGTAGGAGGGGGACATTAGGGACCCCGGGACTCTTTGAGACCCTGGACACAGGTGGCTGAAGGCTGTGTGCCTCCAGATTCCATGCCAATCCCTCCCGACTGTTGTGCCCCCAGCGTAGGAGAGGGGTCCCTGGGGGCCAGGACCTGTCTTGGAGTGTCCCAGCACCCCCTAGTGGTCCCCCGCACCTGGCATCCGCTGCTCTGTAGTAGCTGCCTCTGGAATGTTTAACAAACACAAGCAAGGGTGTGGGGGAGAGGCTGAAGCACGAAGATCCCCACGAGTAGCTACATAGTGAGTTGCGGGCCCACCTGAGCTACACAGTGACGTGAAAAGAAAAAAAAAAAAAAAACAAAGTAAAACCCAGAACCAAAACAAAACAAGAGGAAAAAATGTTCAGGCGCTGAGGTGCAACTCATTGATAAGATGTGTCACTTAGCCTGCTGGAGGCCTGAAGGTCCACCCCCAGCAACAGCCACGAGAAGTCAGTTTAGTCAAAGGATGGAATCAGTCACTCAAACGCAGGAGGTAAGAGATGCACTGGGTTCCCCGAAGAGTCAAAGGGCAAAGGGCATGGCGGGGCAGGCGGGAGGGCTCGTGGAGAATGCTGACTCAGGTGCAGTGCTGTGGCAACCATCTCTGCATTTTGGAAAGCCGAAGCAGAAGGCTGTCAAATTCAGGAGCCCAGCCTGGGAAATTTAGTGGGACCCTCTTTGAAAATGAAAAATAAAATTGAATTTTAAAAGGCTAGGGATAAATCCAGGTACCGAAAAAAAAAATCTGAAAAAAAGATTCTGGGAGGATGTTCAGGAGGTTGGGTGAATGGCAAAGGGTGGGATAAAGAAGTAGGAGCAGGTGGGGACCACGGAGGCTAGGGGAGGGTACTTGGAGCTCACCTGTGGAGAGTGAGCAGAGAGCCCCGGCCAGAGCCAGGCAGCCTAGCTGTGGGACCCGTGCAGGGCAGTGGGGGTGTGTCTGGCTGATTTAGCAACAACGACAATAAATTTAAACTTCGGATGCAGAACAAGGAAACTTTTTTAGTAAAAAAAATTATTTTTAATTATCTGTGTTCCAAATATTTCATGAGACACACTTATACTTTAAACAAGATCTGGGCCAGGGAGGGCCAGGCAGGATAGCTCAGTGGTCTAAAGCACCTGCTTAGGAAAGCTTGGGCGGCTTCAGGGACCCGAGGTTCGATCCCTGGCACCACATGCTTCGCCAGACCCCAGGGCAGGCTGAGCCGGTCATAAAAATAAATAAATAAACAAAAGTTCTTTTTTTTTTTTTTTTTTTCTTTTTGAGACAGGGTCTCGCTGTACAGTTCAGGCTGGCCTTGAGCCCAGTTTTTTAGCCCAGGCTGGTCTCGAACTCTCACTGATCCTCCTGCCTCAGCCTCCTGAGTGCTGGGATTACAGGCGTGCGCCACCATGCCCGGCTAACAAACAAAAGTTCTGAAACAAGAAAAAAGATAAAATAAAATAAAAAATTCTTAAAAAAAAAAAAAAAAAGATCTGGGCCAGGGAGATAGCTCAGTGGAATAAGTGCTTGCCTGGAGTGCAAGGCCCTGAGTTTATCGCAAAAACAAACAAGATCTGATTTGCCTGGCAAGCACAAGGACATGAGTTCAATACCTGGTTCCACAAAAAAACAAAAAAAACTGTTGTGTATTTGAAATAAAATGGAACTGGTGCGCTGTGTGTGTGTGTGTGTGTGTGTGTGTGTGTGTGTGTGCGTGTGCACGTATGCTGTGTCCTTTGCTTTTTTTTTTTTTTTTTTTTCCCCTAAGACTGTCTTTGGTTTTTTGAAACAATCTCTCCAGGTAGCCCAGGCTGGAATCAAACTCAAGGGACCCTCCTGCCTCAGCATCCTGTGTGCTAGGATAACAGGTGTGAGGGAAGCACACTGGTTTGTGTGTTTTTATGCGGTAACTGCACTTGGATTCTCAAGGGTTTCCTGGAACAGAGAAAGGGTAAAGACGCAGCGAGCACAGGTTTTCTGTTTCTAGCAAGTGCTGGGGGAGGGAGCCACGGGCTTGCCCCTCCTCAGCGAGTGCTCACCACTGAGTCACAGCCCAAACTGAGCAGTTGTGCTTTGATGTGGGTACTACTTACTGTTTCCATTTTACAGATAGATAAACTGAGGCCAAGAGGCTTTTCTTTTTGTAACTTGTCCAAATGCTAACTGCATTGGAACCCAACCTGCCAGCAATCAGGACGGCAGCCCGTCTTCCCCGGGTGCAGGGAGGAAGTCCCTATGTCATTGTCTCCCGAGTGGCTCTGGTAAGGTCTCAGAGCACCCCTTCCCTTTCCCCTGGCCCTGTCCGGCAGAGGCTCCTCGTCTACGCCCATGAGTGTATGTGGGGGGGCGGGTTATTTTTACACTGCTCCAGGCCGACGGGCGACAGGAAGTGCGCGGCTGCCAGATGTGGGAGCCGGGTAGCTGGGAGCTGCCGCAGCTGGGCCAGGGGGCGGGGCGATCGGGCCTGCCGCTGGCGTCCGGCTTTGGTCTCTTCAGGGACCCCTTATTCAGTCCCCAACTCAGGTTGGCCTCACTATCTCCCATTTGTGTGCCCGCGCCCAAGGGGCTCCGGGGCTCTGGGGTCCTAAGCGGAAGGGGTGAGCCTGGGGGATCCTGAGTTCTCGCAAAGTTGGGGGTGAAGGACACAGACGGCCCAGCCGCCCCGCCTGCACCGCCATTGTTTACCCGGCGGCTGCGTCCTAGGAAACTTAACCCGCCCGCGGTAATTTTATTTGGGAACTTCGGCCGGTTGCTATAACAACCCCCAGTGACGTCACAGGGGCTGAGGCCCGAAATCCCCGGGAAAAGGGGGGGGTGGGATGAAGAGGGGCGACCCCCAGAAGGGGTCCTCCTTAACCCTCCACATGCCGAGCCCAAGCCGCAGAGGGCAGGCCCATGGGACGCTTTTGGGGCGGCCCTTGTCCCAGCTCCGGCGAGGTGCCAGGTCAGGGTGGCCGGCCAGGCCTTGATGTCACTGGTGCTGGGTGAGTCAGGCCGAGGGTGGGGGCTGGACCAGACCGGGGAGCTGTTTCTATGGCCCTGGTGACACTGGGGCCGGTGCTTGGGGGAAAGATGTGAGGTGCCTGGCTGGCGGTCCCCCAGATCCCCATGCCCCTTTTAGCCTTCTGAACCCTAGGAGGAAGCAAAGTCTTTCCCAGGGCTTGGGACACCAGTTTGTGGCAGTTGGATAGAAAGGTTAGTGGCAGTAGCCGAGGCCACCACCATGTCCTTCCCCGGATGTGGGCAGCGTCTGTGCCTGGCGTGGGGGTAGGAACTTGGGGATCCTGCACAGCCCACAACACAGCCAGTCACCAGGGCGACCGGAGCCAGGGGCCCTGCCTGGGACAGCGCCAGCCGCCAGCCAGGGGCTGGGCGGGGCGGGGCCACCCTGACCACAGTGACGTGGGACTTCCTCGGCAGGCCTGTTTGATGTCTCTGTGTGCAGCGTTGCCATGGGACCCGGCAGGCGCCCTGCGTGTGAGCTGGGATGACCTGTGGGACCGCCCTCTTGGCAGGATCACTTACCTGGTCCCCCATGCACCTGGTCTGCCTGAGCTGCCTCCAAAGTGCGTTTTGGAGCCTTTTGACCACAGGCAGCCAAGCTGTGTCATAAAGCCTCTGATGCTCAAAGAAGTATAAGCACTTGGCCAGAGACATCCAGCCAGAGCGAGCGGTGGGGTAGCAAGAGTAGATGTTTAAATTTTTCTCCACACCCCTCTCCTAACCGTACCAAACTAAGCTCTTGTGACATGGTTTCTCAAAAGTATACACATGTGCCCCAGGGCCTTTGCACTGTCTGTCCTGAGCACCCCGTTGGATATTTGCTCCTCTCCTAGCTGCATTCATTTCACCCAATGGCATCCCCGTCCCTCCCACCCCACCCTTAGCTCCCAACACACTTTGCGTCTTACACCCAGACACCTGCTGACCACGTGCATCCCCTACCCCTGCTCATGATGTCAGCCTCGTCTTCCTCCCTGTGTGTCCCCTGTACCTGGAACCACACAGCACACAACAGGTACTCAGCGGACCTCCTTCAGGAGAATGAACAGATAGGTCTGCTTGTCCGTGGCCTGTGCCTCTGGACCCGGCCTCGCATGGCCCCTCCCTCTTTCCTGATAGGACACAAAGATCAATAGGCCACTTTGGCTGCTCTGATCTGGGTGGCTGTGGTCCTTGGGAAGCTGAAGCCTGGGGCCTCATGGGCCACATGGGAGGGCACCTGGAAAGATGGCCGGGGGATCTAGGAGTCCCCACAGCTGGTGCTAGCCACCTCCTGCAGGATGTATGTGACTTATAACTTAGTCCCTTTCAGTGAGGCGCAGTGGTGCACATTTGTCACCCCAGCACCCAGGAGGTGGAAGCAGGATTGCCATGAGTTTGATGTCAGCCTGGGCTACATAGTGAGTTCAAGACCAGCCTGAACTACACAGTGAGACTGTACCCCCGCCCCCCCCCAAAAAAATTTAGAAAGTTAATCACTTTCTGTTTGTGTGTATTCTTGTGTGTATTCCTATGTAGAAATACCTGAGGAGGACCTCCCTGGAAACTCCATCCTCAGGACGCATTCCCACCTTCCGGCTCTGCCCTGAGCTGGGGAATTCTGTGCCACCCCAAAGCCTCCTCTCAGGGGCCCCATGGGCGGAGGGAGGCTCTGCCCCAACCTGCTGACTCCTGCAGCTGGGCCAGCCCCAGCCTCCCCTCTGACTGCAGGAGAAGGAAGCTGGGGAGCCCCCAGCCTGGGCCCCACAGTAGCAGCTGGGTGTGGCTTTTGCAGAGACCCCACATAGCAGAGAGGGACAAAAGGGGGACACTGGAGGAATTCTGGGAAGTGAGGTGACACAGAGGTGTCCAACCTGTCCCTCCAGTCCAGGTTCCCTGCCTGGGCTTGCTGCTGGGCCACCCCCTCCCCAGCATCTATAAGAAATGGGGGGAGCCCTGGTTGCTGGAGGTGGGTGCCCAGGACAGCATTTGGGAAATTAAGCAGCTGGGCTGGGACCTCTCCCCACGTCAGTGACCACCTAGCTCTGGGTATGGCTCCCAAGACCCCAGGTGGGACAGTGGTGGGTGGGCCGCTGGCCCCGGGGCCCCAGCCTCCTTTTCTGTTCTGGAGGGTGGAGTGTGAGCCATGCAGGCCCAAGGAACTACAGGCGGAGAGGGCACCCCGCCTGCCTGCCGCGGCTCTGTGGAGTCCTGTTCCCGGCCCCCCACCTGGGCACAGGGCCAGGCCCTGAGGCAGGGCCTCGTCCTGGGAACAATGGCTCCGTGTTCCTCGTGGAGAAGAGGCTGGAGGATGAGGAGGCAGAGGCAGGCCTACAGGGAAGGAGGGAAGAGCCCAGGGCTGCGCTCCCCAGGGGTACAGGACATTGGGGAATTTCCCGGAGCTTATGGGTGGGTGGGTGGCAGGAAGCCTGGAGAGGGCAGAGCCCTTGGGCCCTGTGACCCGGCCTGGAGGCAAAGGCTTCTCCAGGAGAGCAGGCGAGGGCTGGGCGGGATAAGAGGAGGGACTTCCCGAAGCGGCGCGCCGCGGGTGGAGCAGCCCGGGACACCAGGCCCACGCGGATCGTGGAGCTGGATCGGGACGAGGAAGAAAAAGTTGGGCCTAAACTGGGGGTGCGGGCCGAGCTAGGGAACGGGGTGGGGGTGTGGGTGTGCACCGGGTGACGCCCCGCCCCGCCCCGCCCCCCGGCGCCGCGAGGTTTTAAAGCACCGGGCCTTACGGCCGGCAGCAGTGGGGCGCTCGCCGCATGCGTCTCGGGGTCCGGCCAGCCTCCCCTCTCCCCGGTAAGTCGGGCACAAACCCGAGGGGGAACCGGGGAACCTGGAGGCCTGCGCGCGGAAGAGGCGGCAACTTTTCCGAGCCGGCCTCACGGGCGGAGTGGGGGTGCGCTTTGGAGGTCCCCAACTCTTTCGGACGAGGTCGGCGCGATGGGGGTTTGAGGGGAAGCCAAGAAAGGGGCGCTTGTGGTGACAGCGACAGAGTCCTGGGGTGCTTCTTGCGGATGGGGGAAGGGCGGCCGTGTTCTGAACTCCCCCAGGCCCACACCAAGCGACCCATTGGGACCTGTTGGGAACGCAGAGAGGTAGGGTCCCTTCCTGCCTTGGAGTTGAGTTTGGGTTTGGGGGCATGGGTATACACAGGGGTCCCACGAGGCCCCTACCTGGGCTTAGGGCTGGAAGCATGGGGAAGGGAGTCCGTGAATTTTCTGGATGAGAGGGAAGTGGGGTGTCATTTTTAAGTTATTGACAAGTTGGGGTGAGTAGGACAGTTTCCTGTGGGGAGGGTCTGGTGGGCCCTGGCACAGCTGAGGTCTGGAGGGTCTCTTGTCTCCTGCATGTGCCTGTCCTCTTTGAGAGAGGCTGGTGCCACGCTGGTAGGAATGGGCCAGGTTTGGTGGGTCCCCTGGATGGCTGACTCCCCAACCCTGTCAGCCCTGGGACCCCATCCCCCTTACACTACAGGAGGAAGATGAGGTGCCCAGGCTGAACCTCAGCTTCTCTATGCCTGCTTCTGAGGGCTCTCTGCTTCCAGCTTGCTTTGGTGCTCCCACACCCCAGCCCTGACCTTTCTGCCTCGCTTGGTCAGGCCCAGGCCCAGGCCTCCTGAACGCCTGAGCTGCCCTTGGCTGGCTGTCCCCGTCTCCTTCCCAGCCCCAGCCTGCTGCCCTCTGGTGTCAGGGTGGTCTCGTGTCTTTGGCAGTCTTGTCTGTGCCAGCCCAAGCTGGAAGGCAGTGCCCAACAGGTGCCCAGCTCAGGGGCGAGGTGATGTGGGACACACCCTGTCCGCTCGCCCACACGCCCTGCTGGGCCAGCCTGGGCACATGTGTTCCTGTACCGGCGTCCTGGGAAGGCACGCGCCCTGGGGCTTGGTGCCAGCTTGTCCTGGCATCCAGGAGGGGGCCTGCTGCCCTCTGCCCTTGCAGGGTACCCTCTGGGAGCTCCCTCAAGACCCCAGCTGGCAGCAGGTCTTGCCCATGGGCCTGGAGGGGACCTAAAATAGCTACTGGCTGGGCCTAAGGCTGGCACGCAGAGTCCATGCGTGACAGGGCGTGTCTGGGGGTCGGGCCTGTCTGTGCTGGCCCGGCCTCTGCATCTGAAGATTCTTTCTTACAGGGGAGTGAACAGAGTTGCACATTCAGGGGTTCTCCTTGGACCCCACATCCATGCCCACGCCCTGTCTGATTGCAAGTGGGGCCCAGATGTTGTGTGTGGGCTGCAGCTGTGGAACAGGCACCATGCATCTGCATTCCTGGGGTGACAGGCCCTGTGCAGACCATGGGGCCACCTGCCTGCTGCCAGACATCCATGTGGGGTTTTACCATCTTCAGGAGCTTCTTGAAGTCTGCCCTGCACCTTAGGCAGGATGACGCTCTTGGGAACTCTGAGTGGTCTTAAGAAAGCCTCTTCCCACGCCCTCTCTGGGACTTTGTCATTTTTATTTTTAGGCAGTAGAGATTGGGACAGGTTTCACATGTATTCCAAATTGGCCTTGAACTCTGTATAGCCTGGGTTGGCCTCAAGGCTGTAGCAATCCTCCTGCCTCTGTCTCCCGAGTGCTGGGATTACAGGTGTGTGGTACCACCCAGGGTCTCCTTTGTGCCAGGAGCAGGCTGGCCATGTGTGACCCCCTTCCCATGAGACCTCAGGTCTGGAATCACCCTGGCCTCCTTTTTACACTCTTGGAGCTTGGGGAGCAGTCCGTGTGAGGAGAGCAGTGTGCCCTGGGCCCTCCTCCCTATGCCCTGGGCTCTACAACCTTTGGGGGTGCTCTGCACCCCAAGGTGTCTTAGGGGGGAAGCCCAGTCTTCAGGACCTCACGAGGGATGTGTGAGAGGGTCATGGGTGTGGGTGTGTGGGAATTCTTGGGTAGAGCAGGATGCGCCATGCTGGGCATGGCTGAGTCATACTCCAGTGGCGCCTTGCCCCGGGGTGCTGGGGCTGGCGCCACCCTGGGTGTGGTCACTGTGCTCTGGCTTGGGGTTGGGTGGCCCGGGATGTGGCACATGGTGGTGAGGGGCAGCAAAGTGGCTTCTGAGATGCTAAGCCCCACCTAGGACTGTGGGCACGGACACTCCAAAAGTGCGACCTGGGGACCCTGAGCCATGGGTCTGTGAATTGTTGAGGTGTCATGAAGAGGGGCCAGAGGCCATTAGAAACCAGTTATAGCTGGACCTGGTGATGCTCCCCTGTAGACAAAAGAACCACAAGTTTTAGGTCAGCCTGGTCAACTAGTGACACTTATTTCAAAATAAATGGCGAAAGCCAGGCGTGGTGGCACACACCTGTAATCCCAGCACTTGGGAGGCTGAGGCAGGAGGATCGGTGTGAGTTCGAGACCAGCCTGGGCTACAAAAGTGAGCTCAAGGCCAGCCTGAACTGCATAACAAGACCCTGTCTCAGAAAAAAAAAAAAAAAAAAAAAAAAATGGCGGTGCAACTCGGTGTAGAGACCCTAGGTTCAACCCCCAAGCTCTCAAAAAGAACAAAAATAAAAAGCCATAGCCGGGCATGGTGGCACACGCCTATAATTCTAGCACTTGGGAGGCTGAGGCAGGAGGATCAGTGAGAGTTCAAGACCAGAATGGGCCACAAAAGTGAGCTCAAGGCCAGCCTGAACTGCACAGCGAGACCCTATCTCAAAATGAACCTGAGCAGCAGCAGAGGTGGGTACAGGATGGTGGGGTATATCCCATGGGGAGGGGCCTCCTGGGTGGATATTGGGGTGTCCCTGGGGGGGCTCTGTGATAAGCTCAAGTGTGGAGTGGGCACTCCTTTTATCTCCATTATTTATAACAAATGACTCAGTGCACTCTCACCCATCCTGAGCCTGCCCCCAGCGCCAGCCCTGGGCGGGCCACAGGGCCCCCCACTTGCAAATGCCCTGTCCCTTCCCCTGCCAGGCTGCCAACATCTGGGATTGGGATTGCTCAATCTCTGGGGACCGTTGTTATCCCTGCAGGTGGGGGGAAGGAGCGAGGGGGAGATCGGTGGTCAGGCCCAGCTGGCCTGGAAGCCCCTGTTGTCTGCTGCCTTGGGACCAGCCCACGGAGCTTCTGTTAAGAGTCTGGCCCATTAGGCAAAGCGCTAGTGACAGGCTGGGCGGCGGCGGCGGCGGCGGCGGCGGCGGCGGCGGCGGCGGGCAGGGCGGGGCCAGCAGTCCTTGGTATTTTCCGATCCCAGCTGCTCTGTGAGGGTGGAAAGTATTTGGGGATCAGGCTGTGGGCTGCGGCGGTGGAGTCCCAGCGGAAGCCGTCCCTGATGCATTCCTGG
Organism: Myocastor coypus; assembly: GCA_004027025.1. Lineage (NCBI taxonomy): Eukaryota > Metazoa > Chordata > Mammalia > Rodentia > Myocastoridae > Myocastor > Myocastor coypus. Next base: position 14,353 of record PVJA010038015.1, read on the forward strand.
GGCCCTGGGGCCTGTGTGTGTCTGGTGCATAGCTGCTGTCTGCGTTCCTGTGCACACGGGTGACCCATTCAGCCTGGGGACCACTCCAGGGCCCCAGCACAAGGGCCCCTCTCCTCCATCCCTGCAGCTGCCCCGAGTTTGGCTCTTAGGGGACTTGAGGGGGAGTTGGGGATTGGTAAAGGGGTCCAGTGCTGAGCCACCTGGTGCCTCTCCACGCGGGACCAGACCTTTTGTGCCTGTGGGGATGGGGAGTGGCCTTGGCCCAGCTCTGGGCTCTGTGCAGGGGAAACCCCACAGGAAACAGGCCTGGCCAAATGGCCGCCCTTCCCGTTCTGGTCCCTGGGACACGAATATGCTGTCTCACTTCCGGAGGTGGCTCGAGGTGGCTGGCTGCTCTGTGGGGCTGGGGCTGCTTCCAGTTCAGACTCCCAGACCCTGAGAGGACAAGGTTGGGGTCCCGTGGGTGTGGGAAAGACTGTGGTCTGAGTGTGCATGTTCAGGGGGCACAGCATCTCTCTCACTGCCTACTTCCCAGTGGCCCAAGATCTGGACATTAGGGTCCCACCCGCATAAGACCCTTCTTTTTATTTTCTGGCCTCTTTGTGCTGTGTGACAGTAATGACAGTGTCACACTGTCCTGATGACACACATTACTCACGGGATCTTCACTGCCAGCCACTTAGATAACTGATATCACTGTTTTGCAGGGGATAGAGGGATTGAGTGACGCGCCCAGAGCCGTCCAGCCAGGAATCTGGGGATGGCTTTCAGATTCGGCTGACTGGCCCTAAAACGGGGCTGCTTTAGCCGCGGGTCGTGGGGAGGGCCATGGGTCGTGGGGAGGCCTTGGCAGACTCCTCTTGGAAAGACCTGATCTTGATTTAATGTTTTGTGGTGAATATTGTGAAATCTTCGTACTCTTTTATTTTTTGGTGGTGGTGGTGCTGAGGATGGAACCCAGGACCTCAATTATGTTAAGCACGTGCTTCAGCACTGGATTGCACCCTGGCCCCAGGAAATTCTTAATTTACAGCCAGGAGTGGTGGTGCACACCTGTAATCCCAGCACTCGGGAGGCTGAGGTGAAAGAATCACAGCAGAGTTTGGGGTTACCCCAGTAAACAGTGAGCTCGAGTCTTATCTCCAAAAAGAAAAGAAAAAAAAAAAAAATCACTTGTGAGTTTTTGTTCTTCACCTGGCCTTACAAATTCAGTGGCCCACCCATGGTGCAGGTGCCAGCCGAATGACAGACCTCTTCTTGGTTAAAAGCTCCTTGGACTGCTTGGTAGCAGTTCTCACTCCTGTCTTACAGATGGGGAGAGGCGTCCAAAGCATCCTGGAGGCTGCATTTGGGTTTTGAACTCGGGTTGGGTGTTGGCGTGAGGGGGCCAGAATTTGCCAGCCTGGGTCCTTTGCTGAGTGGAAGTGGATGCCCCAGGTAGTGAGGGTACTGGTCCCCGCACCCACCCTGGAGGAGTGCGGCTGGAGCCTGGCTGCTGAGGAGACAGGGCCACAGGGGGGAGGCCCAGTGGCTTCCTCCTGCCCTTCAGGCTTCTAGGAAGTGGCGCCAGCTGGGGTGAGATCACTTCCTCACCCGCCTGCCCGCCCCCCTCGGCTTCCTCTCTCCTCATGTGGCCCCATTTGGCCGCCTGGGCTTAGGGTGGGAGACGGGGGAGTGGCGCTTGGGCTGGAGCTGGCCCTGGAGCTCCTGCAGCCGCTGGCCTGGAAGGGTGTGATGGGCATCCATGTACACTTCCTCACACTGGGACCTAGGTTGCTGCTGGGGGCCAGGAGGTGAGGGGTGACCCAGGTGGGGACCCCAGGAGGATGGTACCTCCAAATCACATCACCTCCTTTGTTCTTTTTCCCCTCCAGGTGCCAGCCTCTGGCCCCACCCAGGGCCCCCCACCCCTGTGCCATGGCCAGCTGGGGTTCCTGGGGATGGGATTTGCTGTCTGTCACAAATCACATTGCCAGGGATTTCCAACCGACCCTGAGCTCTGCCTCCAGGCCACCACTGCCACCGAGGATGTCTAACTGCACCTGGGGATGAGGTGGCAGAGAGGCCCATCGCTACCGCCGCCGCCACCACCACCACCACCGTCACTGCCACTGCTGCCAGGCCTGAGGAGCAGGGCTTAGCCGCTTGTGAGCAGGGTCCACACCAAGTCGTGTTCACAGTGGCTAAGTTCCGTCCCCCAGGCCCTACCTCCGCCGCACTCTTCTCTGCTGCTGCAGGGTGCCCTGGGCTCTGCCTCCTGTGCCTACTGAGCTGAAACACAGTTGATTTGTGCAGACTGGCTCAGTTCAGCAGGAACAGGGGTCAAGCCCCTTGGAGCCTGCAGCCCGGCCGTCCCAACATGAAGATTGGACAGACCCAGACGAGTCTAAAGTAGGGGAATACGGGAGGGCCCAGGGGGTACCCTGCCTAGGACTAGGTGCCTGCTGCTGGCCATCTCCCCTGGCCTGCACATAAGAAAGACCCTGTTGTCCTCATAGGGACACGCCTTGTGCAGGCTGGACGTTGGTTTCAGGGTAAACAGACAAGTGGGTGGTGGGCCCGTGGACCTTTAGAAGAGCCAGTTGTGCTCCTCTGAGCCTGGCACATCCACTCCTCCCTTTTTTGTGTTGTGAGATAGGGTCTCCCTATGTAGTCCAGGCTGGCCTTGCACTCCCTGTATAGCCTAACAGACCTACCTCAGCTTCCTGAGTGCTGGGATGATAGGCGTGTGACACCATACTCAGTGCAGCCCCTCCTCTCCCAAGCCTGGCAGGGGTGCTACACCTTCCCAGCCACCAGTTATGCAAGAGGAAGCCGCCTTGGGCCCCCTGACCGTTAAGTGCCAACTCCCAGCTTCCGGAACCAGCTGACCTGACTTGGTTGAGTGTGCTTGGTCCCCATGGCTTCTTGGGACAGGGAACAAATGGTGTAGGGGCCCAGAAGAGACAGGCACACGTCTTCCCTGTCCTGGGGGCTGCTGTCAGCCCATCCTGTCCTCTGTCGTGCTGGGCTTGGAAGAGGTCCATCTGTGCCACTGTCCCAAATCAGATGGGAAGAGGGCTCTTTGGGAATGAAACTTAGAAACGGAAATGTCCAGGCCATCAGGGCTCCCTCCCAGTGTCATCCAGGGAGGGGTATATGGGGAGCTTAAGGTAGAGGGAGGGTAGTGTTTATATTATGTGCCCCACATGCAGCACAGTGAAATAAAATGTCTTAGCCTCATCCCTGGGGCTGCGATGGTCTTGATTTACTTCTGTCCCCATCCTTAGTTTCAGCGGTTTTATTTAGTTTTTTCCTTGGCCATGCTGGGGGTGGAACTCTAGGCTTTGTGTGTGCCAGACCAGCGCACACTGCCAGGTTTCCCAGCCCGGCTACACGTTCAGCCTCTGCATTCTGGCGCCCTGGGTTCTGGACCTCACTTTTCTCCACCTCTAGGCCGAACAAGGCAGGAGAGGCCAAACGCGTCTTCCTGTGGATGAACGGGACCCCAGAATTTTGCGACGGGACCTTGAGGGATGTCCCTGGGGGGTCCTAGTCTGGATGGAAGGAAAGTGAGGGTTACCATGAGTGAGGCCCAAGCTGGAGGAGGGAACGGAGCCTGGTGTAGGGGGTTGGGCTTGAGGGTGACATTTAGAGACAGTACTGGGCTCGTGAAGAGAGTACTGTGGTGTCTGCTGAGCATGCTAGAAAGTAACTTTGGGACAGGATCTTGTACCTCAGGCTAGCCTCAGGGCTACTGGTGACCCTGCCTTAGCCTTTGCAGTCCTGAAATGTACAGGCGTCACCACTGGCTTAGCTAGAAAGGAACTTTGGCTGGAGGTGTATGTGTGAAACGGGTGAGCCTCCAGGCCCAAATGGGGACATTCAGGTGGCAGGGAACTAAGTGACCCCAGCCGGTTGAGATAGGCATAGTAAGGGCGCCCCAGACTCAGAAGCCGCACCCAGGCATACAGGTGGCTAGGCTGTACGAGCGGGTCATGGCCCCACCCCAGCCCTGGCTTGGGGAGCGCACAGGCGGGTTCTGTCCTCCGCAGTACCTGCGCGAAAGTGCGGTGGGGGTTGGGAGGCGCTGCCGAGTGGGACCCTCGAACTCTGCGTGGCGCCCGGAGCCATCGCCCTCCTCAGCGCAACCAGAGTCCCGTCCCGACCCGCGCGCGGCCACGCCGCCCCCGGTCGGCCAGCCGCCTGGCTCAGCAGCGCAGCCGTCCTCGCCTGCCTTGAGCCTGAGCGACTCAGCCCCCTGTGCGTGCCCTCACGGCGCAAAGTCCAGTTACAAAGACAAGGGCTGCCTCGCTCCATTCCTCGGCCGCGTATCTGCCCCAAAACGCCCACCCTGTGCGTCCCAGAGCCTGGCCCGCCCGCGAAGAGCACTGCACTCCGCTCAGCACCTGCCTGCGCGCCCGCCCGCCCGCGCCCCTCCTCAGTTGTCGCGCAAGATCCGTGTCTGGAGCTCCGTCTAGTGGCCACCCCCGGAGCACTTCCCCAAGGGCCTTACAGTTGCGGGGATCCTACCTCACCAAACAGGCCCATTATCCCAGGCTGCACTGAAGACAGTCCTAGGCTTAATTCAAGGCCAGGCCACACTAAATGGCCAGACTGCCTCAAAACACGCGTGCCCCCACCTTCAGGGTGGCTAGTAAGCAGCAGCTAACAGCTGTCAAGTTCCACGTGCTGCAGCCACTCCCCTAACACCCCTCTCTGGAAGCTGTGACCAGAAAACAGACTGTAGATGATCTTTTTTTGTTTTTGCTAAGGGAACGGGGGGGGGGGGGGGGGGGGGAGTTTGGCCTCAGGGTGGGAGATGACTCACCTCAGTCCCAAAATAAAGTTAAAAAGAAGCTGTGTTTCAAAAAAAAAAAAAAAGTACATACAATATAGGGTTCAATAAATAGAAAAAAAGTTACAAAATGGTGCCATCTTCTTCCTTAATATACAAGAGGAGGAAAGCAGGGAGGTGAGTGGGGGCAGAGCAAGGAGGCCAGAAGGGAGACTGACCAGAAATATGAAACACTAAAAAGAAGGGATAAAACCAGGGACAGAGAAATGGAGAAAGCCTGAGGCAGAGGACCTGCAGCCCTTCTCCCACAAGGGGTCCCCTGGCTCTTCTACCCGGATCCTGACGCACTCGGTGGGCAGGAGGCATTGCCTGGTTCCTGAGTTGTCTGTCCAGTGCCTAGTGGGTGGGGGGAGGACCCCAGGCCCTGCCTCCCCAGGGACCCTGGTGCCCAAAGGGTCCCTGCTGGACAAGCGGCTGAGGTATGTGACTAAGGCCTGAGACCTTGTGAGATCCTTTGTGGGGGTGGGGCAGCTCAGGAGGGGGCTCAGGGCAATGGAATGGGGCCCCTGGGCAGTGAGGCACAGAAGGCAATCCAGCTGCCCTTGTATACAGCCCCGGTGGGGGCCAGGAACCATGCTACAGCGCCCCAGGACAGGTTCCAGACAGGTTCTTCTGGAGACCCGCAGGGGCAGCGGTGTTTGTCTACTGCTTTTGGGGTGCCCAAGGCCAGGGTGGGGGTGGTCATGTGATCCGCCCAAGCACACGCCTCTTCCAGGTGTTGGGATGGCGTTATGGCTTCTGCTCCTGTCTTACACACTCGTTCGTACACTCCCAGGCACACACCTCCCATCCACATCCCTGACTTAATACTGCCGTGGCCTG
>PVJA010038016.1:0-19980 GCA_004027025.1 Myocastor coypus
ATAGCAGTCAACTCTGTCTGCAAAGACTGTATCTAAACAAGATCTTTCTTTTTTTGTCTTTTTTTTTTTGAGACAGGGTCTCACTATCCAGTTGAGGCTGGCCTTGAGCTCACTTTTGTAGTCTAGGCTGGTCTCGAACTCGCACCAGTACCCCTGCCTTAGCCTCCTGAGTGCTGGGATTTAAACACGATCTTTCTGAATTCTAGGAGCTTTGGAATCTGTAGTTACTTCTAGGAGGTTGGGGCATTGTGGATCTGGGAGGACAGTTGGCTATTTTAATTAAGAGTTCTTTTTTCTCCCCAGAGATATCAAGGGGGTTGTCCTCATTGTTGTAGAAAAATACCTAATATAATGCTTAAACACCTGCAAATACTGTTGTTTGTCTTTTGTCCTTGTGCGGCCTGCAGTATGACATTCGACAGAAGGCTTTGAAGCTCACTGCAAATAGTATGTATGGTTGCCTGGGATTTTCCTACAGTAGATTTTACGCCAAACCACTAGCTGCCTTGGTGACATACAAAGGAAGAGAGGTAAATGGTGTATTAATATTCATATCTAAATATGATAATGTTTTAAACTTTGCTACAGTGTAGGAGAGCCAAGTTTGTCACCTAGTTTTTCAGTTTGAAATATCCCTTTTTTAGAACTACTGTGAGAAAAGTAGGCATTTAAATATGAATTCATTCACCAATGCTGTGTATTCATATGTGCGTGTATATTTATTGAACATTGACATATGGCCAAGTTGTGCTCTAGGCACTGGGGATAAGTTATTGGACAAAACATACAGGTCTCTACTGTCACAGGTCTTTGTATTCTTCCCAGAGTAGTAAGGAAGGTGAGACTTGGGCTAGGGACATGGGTTAGGGAGAAGATTGGGAAAATAGACTAAATAAATAAATTTAAAATATGACTAAGGCGGTATGATAGAGGTAAATGTTCTGTACATAACTAAAACAAGATGTGGCTTAGAGATTGTTTAGATGGCTAGTTTCGATTCATTAGGTTAGGCTGCTTTGAGGAGGTGACCTGAGGAAACTAGTTTTATTTACCAATAGTGTATGTTGTATTGGGAAAGAAAGGGAGAAGTAAGGAGGATAGCTAGTGGAGCCTTTTACTTCAGATAGAGAAAACTCAGAGAGGGATTAAAAATTCTGTCTTATATACGTTGCCTTTGAGATGAGTAATAAGTTGCATAAACGCAGGAGTCCACGAATATGTCAGGGCCAAAGTTAAGAGCATTACTGACTTTAGAATTGTGTGCCAGGTACCAAATGCATTTAGGTACTGTCAAGTTGTGAACACCATAAGCTTCATCTGTCTTAGTGTACACAAAGCTCATTTTGTAAAAGAAAAGTTACATTAAATATTCAGTTGACTTAATTCATTGTTAGTTTTTCCTACCTGTGACAGGTAATCCTCAGTAGTAGATATAGGGATAATGCTTGTTTTCAGGGGTCTGCACTATAGAACACATTAGCAGACTGGTTTTATAAATGAGATTTTATTAAAGTTGAGCCAGTCTCATTTATGTACTCTATGGCTGTTTTGTGATAATAGCCGAACCGAGTAGTCAAGATAGTTTTGAATGGCCTGCAAAGGCTAAGATATATACTGTTTGGAAGCTTCAGAAAAATAGTTTGCTGACTTCTACTTTAAAGTCTAGACCAACTCTGTGCAACAGAACTTTAAAATAATAAAATGTTCTGTATCTGTACTATCCAGTACAATAGCCTCTAGGCACAAGTGGATCTGGATTTTTACTTTATTATGTTTTAAAAATCTTTTGTTCATTTATTTATTTGATACAGGGTCTTGTTATGCAGCTTAGACTCATAGTGACCCCTCCATATTGGCCTCCCAAGCACTGGGATTATGGGCATGCACCACTGTGCCAGGTTTGGGGGCCAGCATAGTACGCCTGGAGTGGGGTCAGCACTGCGTGTAGCACTGGGGATCGAACCCAGGTCCTTGTGCTTTCCAAGGAGAAACATAGAACACTGAATTATCTCCCCAGCCCAGATCTGGATATTTACATTTGATTATAATTTAAATATCTGCATGTGACTACTGCTTCCTGTATTAGACAGTACATAGCCAAATCGTATATGGAAATAGACATCTGAATGTTTCAGGTCACTCTTCTGTTGGTAACCCTAAGACAGAAGCTTGTCTTAGGGCATAGTGAGTAAGGGCAATGCATTTGCTGAACACTAGTGGCATATGATAAGTTATTGTGTGCTTTATTTTATTAAAACCACACCAGAGCTCTTTGACATAGGCAATAAAGTTGCCTTTTTGCAAATGAACAAAGTAAAATTCAAAGAGTAAAAATAACAGCTAGCTATTTTGAATTTGAATCAATGTAGCCCCCATTGTAAATCTTGTACTGCATTGGGATTGTCTATCTCAGAATATCTTGGCTTACTGTGATTCTTCTTTATATTCCACCTCTTATTCCTAGAAGATCATCTTTTTTGATTCTGCTTGTAAGGTGTGGACCTCTTTTACATAAGAAAGATTTAAATGTTTTAGGGGCTAGTTGAAGCAAGGGAAGGATGTTTTTGGTTTCTTAGGCTAAGTTTATTTCAAAATTATTTAAATTTTATTTCTGTATATGTATCCAGTGGCTTCTGGTAGAATACCATCTTATTTTTGTATTAGGAAATACACTCACTATGCCCCAACTGGGTGATAATACATGGGTTGACTATTGAGATTGGATCAAGGTTACTCTTAAGTTTCTCATGAGAGGCAATAGTTGACAATTTACTCCCTTGGAGAGTGCCTCTTGCTGTTGGGAAATCCCTGTTGTTACATTTTCTGCATTGGCTCAGAAATCCACAAGCTTAAAAGGGCACTGTTGATAATGATAAGCCCCAAATTTGTCCAATGATCTCCCCTACTCTCCTAATCCATTGTATTTTAAGGGCGATATTTTCGTTTAGCTGCATTTTTAATAGGGAGTTCAAACTCAGTTTTTATTTTTCTGTTACACCAAATATAACCACAGCAAATCTTTAATAAATAAACTATAGAAAGACCTGTTTGCCTCACTAAGAAACAGTTTCAGACAAGTGAAATAATCATGTGATTGAAATTTTGGGTTTTTACTCCTCCTGATGATACATGTAACTGTAGAAAGTAGGCCTTTAATATGAGGTTAATAAGAAATAGTAACTGTACCACTTTCCTCTGGAACTCTTATTATAGAAGATCTAAAGTCCTCTGAAGAAATTTGCTAAAATAAAAATGCTTTTTTAAGCATTTGTGGTAATTATTGGAACTGGTAGATAGAAGTAGTTTACTAATGTCTCTGGATTTGCTAGCATTTTCCATATACTGCTACTAAGACTGTAATTTTCAGCATTTTTTATTTATTAAAGAGGTTGGAATGATGAAAGGTAAAATGAGAGCTAGTTTGGGGGCATTTTCATAACATTAAACTAGTGATTTTTGGTAGTAAGCAAATTAGTGTAATAACCCAAGATTCTATAAGTTCTTTGCTTTTAAAGTCCATGTAGGTGGGGCTGGAAGGTTAGCTCAGTTGTTTAAATGCCTGCTGCTGCAAACACACTCAGGTGCAGGGGATTGCGGTTTGATTCCCCAGCTCCCCATGCCTTACCAGACCTGCCCTTAAGACAGCCTGAGTCAGAAAAAAAATGCTAAAGTCCATGTAGGATACATTAGATTAAGTAAGATTCAATTAGAAATTAATGAGAAAACCTGTTGATGTGCCCTTGTGAAAAACATTATGCCATTTTGTATTTGGCTGTATATTAAAACAAGTCTGGGGTGGCTTGAAGTTTCCTTCTTCCTTTTTAAGTCTATTTCGTGTGTGCTTAGTTTTGTTGGAATCATGCAGGTTTGGCTCTGGTGACCTAATAATTTCTGTAATCAAGTGTATTATGGCTTCTAGAGTACTCGGAGTAATTACTAATTGCACTTTTAAAAACAGGTTTATAATAAAAGTATTAGTAGCTGTGGCAAATGGGCATCAATGTTGTCTTTTCACAAGTCTGATCTTTCATACTTAAAACTTCTGTAATTTTTAATTGCTTGGTAGTAGAGGAATTATTTAAAGGTTAAGGAATTACATGAGTGACCTCACAGTGTGCAAGTTATTTAAAATAATGAAATCAGTGTTTTCAGAGAAGTAATATGGAAGCTTCATTTATAGACTCAGAAATGAATCTATACAAATACCATCTGTATTTGTGTTCTCACTGTATGTGTAGAGAGGCATAAAAAGAAATTGCATAAGCCTCCAGCTCCAAGTGGGCATATGTTTTTAAATACTAAGAAAAAACTCTTGGTTGTCAAGTGTCTGGTGTGGTAATTGAAGTGATTGTTCACTAGATGGCGATAGACACCCTAAGATCATTAATCAATTAAAGATTTTATTCTGTAACAATAGCAAAGGCCATTTAGCAACTTAAATCTGTCCATATTTGTGACTTCTGTTAATTCAGACCTATTAAAGGTTCAACTGGCCCAAAGTATTATACTCTGTTTAGTGTTTAATGATGATTTTTGAGCCATAAGTTTTATTGATAGAATAATCATTTAATTTATCATAGCGAGAAAACTTTTCTACCAAGTAGCTAAATCGCATTACTTCTGTGGAAGGGCAATGCATGATTCTCTAAGTTGTAATACCAAAGGCTGATCTAAAGAGAATTGGAAATGATTCTGATATATAATTTTGTCTCTTTTTTTGTGGCCAGCTTAGCTGGCCCCAGGGGCAGGGCTGGTACTGCATGTGGTGTATTAGACTGCTGAGCTATCTTGCTGGCCCAGCTTTGCCTGTTTTCATTTACTTACTTTTTATTGAGGAATGTAAGATTTACTATATATTTATATAAATACTTATTACATAATTATTTGCATAATGGTAATATTTGTCTTTATGGAATAATTGGTACTTATTGGCATTGTTTTATTTCTGCACTCTAATTTCTGTGCTCTTCAGAAAAAATGAATTTTGATATGGATTTCCAATTGCATTTTCAAGTAGATATGTACTATAATGTTTGGGGGTAGAGTCCATGCATTTTCAGTTTTTACCTAGTAGACTAAAATGAGTTTTCCTAGCCTATTTGCCAAGTGCTTGTAGACTGCTTAGCTTTCAGTTGTGTTCAGAGCTAATATCTGTATTTAGAAAGCACATCCAAATCATTGCATGCAAATATTACCATGTTGGTTAGGTTTTCTGGGATTGTCTTCAGAATGGCACCAGGATAGAAGATGCTACCCTTCATTGGTGTCAGTGGTGAAAGAGAATGTTATAGTTGTTAAGAAAATCCTTTATCTTTACCTAGAAATAGTGAAAGTTTTATTTTTTGAATTTTTTTTCTGCATTTTAGGGAAGAGTCTACAGGTTGTTCAGGGTCTCATTACTAAATCGGACTCATAGTGACCTGACTGTTTACAGCCTCCCAAGAGCTGGGATTACAACTGCACACCACCACACCCAGTCTCAAACACAGTATTTGTGCATCCCTGGGGCGGGGCCAGCATAGCAGGCTTGGAGATTAAACTCAAAAGATTTAAATAAATTATACTTCAAAGGATTTAAATTAACACAACGATAAAACCCCTAGATTTTTTTCTAACAATGCTATAATAGATGCTACCTGTGCAAAAGTTTCTGTTGTATTTCTAGAAGTACAATTTTCATATCACAAGCAATATGAAATTTTATTGATAATCATTTAATTTATGTTCTATTAAATAGTTGAATTCATATATCTAGCTGGAGATGATATTTAACTTCCTTATAATATCAGAAGCGAATCAAAAGAGAATTTGGGGCTGAGGAGATAGCTCAGTGGGATAAAGGCCTGAGTTCAATCCTTGGTTCTGCAAAAGAGAGAGAGAGAGAGACAGACAGACAGACAGACAGACACAATTGGAAACAAATTTGGTGTGTTCCTCTTTCAATTTTTTATTTTTTCTATTGAGGTGTTTTATACTTATTATATACTTGTGCATATACTTACATAATCTTTATTATCTTTAGTATTGTCATTCTTGTCAACCCTTACTAGCAGATTTTAAATTTTTTCCCAGTCTCATGAGCTGGAAATGTCCTGTGCATTTTCATTTTCATTTTCTTAATCATGAGTTAAGATGAACTTCTTTCTTGTATGTTGTCTCTTCCATTTTTTTGTCTGAGTTGCCTATATGAACATGTATGACCTATTTTGTTGGATTTTACATCGTTTAGAATTTCTTTTTAGATACTTAAGGCTAATAATTCTTACTTAGCCATTGTGTTTTAAATATGTACCTTTTTAATTCTGTGGATTATCTTTTTGTTCTCATTCAGAAGTTTCTAAAATTAATGCTACATATTTGATTTTTCTTTCTTTGCACTTAAGAATGTCCCTTACATGCTCGTAAAAGTTTCAAAGTGTGGTTTTTCAAATTGACATCTTTAATACTCCCGAAAAATATTTTAAGAGACGTATAACTTAAAGATCTAACTATATACCTGTTGTTTCTTTGTAGACTTGTTGAACTTGTTCCTCTGGTTCAGAGATTGGCAGAGTGTTGCCTATATATTAACATTTCCATTGCTTATTTTTGTAAATAAAGCTATCTTGGAACACAGACATAGCCATTTATAACCGCATTTGTGTTGAAACAGTTTAGTTGCCACAGAGACAGAGTGACCTGTAAATGTATTGTTTGCCTGTTGATGGACTTCTGGGCTAAAAGATAATCATGTATCCTTGAAAAATAATTATTGTTTCTCGCATCAGGTATAGTCAGTAAAAATAGAAGAAATTACATTAAAAAGTGTAAGGAAGGAAAATAATCTTTTGGTTACCTCAAATCAATAGGTTTTTAAGTTTTATTGGTTCTTAGATTGTTTTATAATAATTTTTCTTAAGTAGGGGAAAGGAGAGGTCCATGAATCCTTAAAGTACTGTGTAGTAGTATTGTGTCTGTATGTGTAAGTACCCATTTTTTTGAGCGAGGATCTTGTTATGTAGTTCAGGCTGTTGTTGAACTTACTATGTAGCCCAGATGGTCTCAGACTCAAGGCAGTCCTTCTGCCTCAGCCTCCCAAGTGGTAGGATTATAGAGGTGTATGCCTTCACAGCCAAACATGGATGTGTATACATTTTGGGGGATGAGTGCATAGCATTTAAGAGATTTTCAAAGGTGATTGTGATGTGTGAAGCTCATAAAGAACTGTTGGTTATTTTATTTCATTTTTGTCTTCTTAATAGCTTAAAGGAAACTTTAGCTTTAAAAATATATGCTTTTGCGACCTGAAATATGACAACAAAAATGTTCTCATGAGACCAAATTCATAGAAACTATGTGGGTAGAAGAGTTCTCATTTTGTCCCCAGAATGGTAATAGCCACCATTAAGTGTGCTTTTGACTTCAGCTACTCACATTTTATTTATTTATTTTCTTTTAAATGGTAGGGTTAATGTGAGAATTTCTTTTAAGGCTAAAGCGCAAGTTTTATATATTTCAAGAGAGATATTTTGTATGTTAAAAAGGGGGCAGCAACCTTTGTGAATGTTCATAGTTTATGTATCACTTCTGAATTTGCTTATATCATGAAATTTGAAGCCAGAGAAACTGTTGGGTTCCAAATTCCTTGCAGTTCTTTAGAACTGACAAATACATACATTTTGTCTTAGTAAGTTTACATTCTCTTGGTGTAGAAATTGTGATATTCAGATGGAATGAATGCATTGAAGATCTTTCTAGTACAAATTAAGTTGTTTTAGAGCCTAGATTCTTGGCCAGTACCATTAAATTCTGTACAAACAATTGTTTGCAGTCAAGTGAGTGGCATCTTAGCTGCGGATCATTTGTATTGATGAGCTTGTACTAAGGACCATCTCCATTTGCTTGTCTATCTGTCTCCTTTTTAAAAGTTGAGTGGAGGGGCCCTGCAGGATGGCTCAGTGGTCTAAAGCGCCTGCCTAGGGAAGCTTGGGCGGCTTCAGGGACCATGGTTCGATCCCTGGCACCACATGCTGCGCCAGCCCTGCCCTCGGGGCGGGCTGAGCCGGCCATAAAAGTGAGTGAATAAACAAAACAAAGATTCTGAAACAATAAAAATAATAAATAAAGGAGCTAGGGAGATGGCTCCGAGGCACAAGTTCCTGCTGGGCAAGTGCAAGGTCATGAGTTTGAACCCCAGTCCCACAAAAAAAAAAATAAAAAAATAAAAATAAAAAATAAAATAAAATAAAATAAAATAAAAAATTCTTAAAAAAAATCTATTAAAAAAAGTTGGGTGGAAGTAATATTTCTAACTATCAAGAGTAGAATGTCTTCTTTGGAAATACCCCTGAAAGGCCAGCCTAGATTATGGTATCTTAGACTTTCAAATAATTTGAGAGAAATGTGGTGGTATATATGGAATTGACATATTTTTAAAAACAGCATCCTGATCTGTACACCTCTGTCAAATTTTTAAGAATGGCCAGGATACCTACCCAGAACAAGAGAAGGGATAGTTTGTAGTTTGTAGTAGGCACTCTTATTTGAGAAGGCAGAGATAGTATTTTTGCTTTGATATTTTACCCTTTTAATTACTGAAACCACTGGGAATGTGGCTAAGATAAGAAGATAAATGCTGCCAAGCTAACCTTATGTTGATGCCACTGCTGAGATAAAGTTTTGTATAGATTACGTCCTTGAAATCTTTTTCTTCAAATTTCCTCAGAATGTGTGAATTTTTATTAACCCAAACTCATTCCACTGTCTACATATGTGAAAATTGTACATAAACCTATTTTGGGTATGCGTTTCTTTTTTCACAAGCTGCGTGTTACTTGACAGGTGTTCTAAAGCTCCTTGATTTGGCAATGAACCAAGATGACAGAGCAGTAATGATTTCGAAAGTGCCATTCCCTCCTTGTTAAGAGACAAAAAGAAAAGTGTGAAGTTATTAGCCACTGTCTGCTGGTGGCATGGAAACTGGTATAAGAGTCTTATGTACTACTGGCTGGGATATCTGGGCACTCTACGTTATAAGGTTTAATTGTCTGGTTTTATAGTCTGCAAAGAGTATTTCCTAGATAATACTACTCTTAGGGAGATACTGTGGAACTTCAGTTTTTACTCACATCCTTTTTTCAAAACCTCTTTTTACAGATTATAGGTAAATGCATTGAAGAGAAAGGATTACTAAAAACCAGAATATGAACCTTTTCTTCCTCATAGGCTTTTCCTTTTTCATTTGCCTAGGTAATAGATTTATGGGTTACAGGGTAGCATTGGCAACCTTGCAAATTTTCCCCTGCCCTGCTCTCACATAAGTCAGATGCCCAAGTGTTTGCATCTGTAGCATGTAAGATGTTACTACCTATTCTTTCTTTAGCCAGGCTGGGTATGTTTATTGCTAATTGGAAGAACCTACTTTTGGCAGCCTGTGCCATCTGGTGACTTGAGCATTACCTTTCACAACAGCATAATCAGGCACATCCATATCAAGTTAAAAAAAAAAAAAAAAAGCTTGTTGAGCTTATGGCTCAGAACTGGTTAACCAAGGGAAGACTGACAGAATTAGTGCCTTCTGTTTGTTTTTGTCACTTTCGGTGGGCAGTGTGAGCCTGTGCCCTTTTGCTAGATCATAAATACTGTGTTAAATTACAGTGAGCTGAGTTTGGTAAGTTGTGGGAGTTTTGAAAGGCGGGGGAATAGTTTTATGTATGTGTGAAGAAGCCACTTGATTTTAAGCCAGAGATTCCTGAGCCTTGTAGTCATCATTTTAGAGATCATGTACCTAGTTGGAAATTTACTGCTAGCATCAGATTGTATGGCTGTTTGTGTTTCCTTTTTATTAACAGTATTTTTGTAGTGAGATTGGCTTGCATTCCTTTTAAATTTGAGTATGTTAGAATCTTCACGTCTAAAATTTTTCTTTAGGGGCCTGGGGGGATGGCTCAGTGGTCTAAAGCGCCTGCTTGGGAAAGCTTGGGCGGCTTCAGGGACCGCTGTTCGATCCCTGGCACCACATGCTGCGCCAGCCCTGCCCTCAGGGCGGGCTGAGCTGGCCATAGAAATGAGTGAAGAAACAAAGGTTCTGAAACAAGAAAAAAAAATAAAATTTAAAAAAACTTCTAAAAATTTTTTTTCTTTAAAAATTCCCTTTTAAAAACAATAAGAAATAGAGTATAAATGAGAAGTGAATCCTGACTCAAGATTCTTCAAAGAACAGCAAACATAAATGACTTTAAGAAGTTGGTTGTATTCACTCTTTCAGATTCCTCTTATTTATAGATTTGTTCTCTACTTTTTTGCCTTTTTTAACATACAACTTAAGTTTTGCCATTTTGAGGCTATATATAAATATATATTTATATAAATAAATAAATATATTTGCATATAAATACACACACACACACACACACACACCCAGAAAGGTAACAGTTGGGCCTGGCGGGATGGCTCAGTGGTCTAAAGCCCCTGCTTGGGGAAGCTTGGGCGGCTTCAGGGACCGCGGTTCGATCCCTGGCACCACATGCTGTGCCAGCCCTGCCCTCGGGTGGGCTGAGCTGGCCATAAAAATGAGTGAATAAACAAACAAAGGTTCTGAAACAAGAAAAAAAATAAAATAAAATAAAAAATTCTAAAAAAAAAAAGAAAGGTAATAGTTGACTGGGGTTGAGAATAGAAAAGAATAATAGAGAATAATAGGTTTCTTTGCTATGTCAGTATGAGGGATTTCTTTTGCCCTTACTAGGTAGCCACAGGCTATATGTTTTGAGCCCTGCTCAGGTGGATAATGTGCTTTCTTGCAAATAGGGTGGATAGTTGCGAGGTGGTGGGAAAAGGAATAACTTGATAGACTATTAATAATGTACATTGTTTTTGAGGCTACATGTAGTGCTTCTCTGAGCACTGGCCAACTGGGTAGGGTGCACGTTCTATTTACATTGGACTGAATGGCATGATAAAAGAGACAGCTGATTATTTAATTACAGGAAAAATCTGGATATTTCCTATCTTTAACAGTGTTCTAATAGGGCAGGAAAAAATCTGTTTCAAGAGGATTGACTTAGAGTGGGTGAATGTATTTAATTCAGTTATTCTTGCCTCATAGCCAGAAATTCTTCAGGTAGCATTTGCTGAGTATGTACTATGGAGAGAAATAGAGACAAATGACATTACTTGTGACCTGTAGGGTTGAAGTAAAAGCCTTAGATAATGATTTCAATAAAAATAGAATGAGAACTTGGGAGGGCAAACTTATGTTTATTTACAATATTAGTAATTAAGAGAGAAGAGCTTGTGTGAGTACAAAATCTACTACACATAGATTTGCCAGAGCATGCACTGGAGACAGCCCTGGAACTAGGTACCAAAGGTGCCATGCTTACCTACTTGTTTGCTTTCTGTGCCTTTGAAGAAATCATTCTGTCTTGTCTTTGTTTCTTTCATGCTAGATGACAGTGATTGATTCATCTGAAAACATAGAGTAACTCATATTGAGTAAGAGGTAGACATTAACGAATTTTATGTGGGGTGGGAAGGAATTGCCTTACATTTCAGTTTTCAGAAGCTCATACTGGGTGATCTAAGGGGTTAGAGTAGATGATGGGACATTGATTAGTAGGCTGTTAGAATGTTTGATGTAAGGTATGGTATAGCTTGCCTGATGTGCTAACCATGAGGGGAAGGAGAAGGATATAGGCACAAGAGAAATTTAAGAGAAGAAAAACCAATAAAACTTGGTGATACATTGGATGTGGAGTTCAGGATGAAGAAGGTATTTAGGTCGGTTCTTGGCTGTCAGACCTATACAAGCTAAGGGATGGGATACCTTTGATTCAAGCAATGACCAAACTGAAAGATGACCAGGTTTGGGGAAGGGAAGGGAAAGGAAACGATGAAAGATAGACCTTGAATATGTCAACTTTTAAACAAGGAAGTAGTGGTCAATTGTCAGGAAGAGTCAGTGATGATAATTTTGAAAATTTCCCATTGAATTTCAGGACAGAATGGTGATTTGTGCTTTAGTTGGTGCTGTTTGAGTGCAGCCAGGGTGGTGAGGTTGAATTGTTACAGAAAAGAGACTGCGGTTGTCCATAGAACAGTTGGAGGCAGGAAGAGGTGACTTGAGGAACAATTCAACTGAATTGCAGAATTAGAATCCAGGCCTAGGCCTGGAGGCTCAGATTCACTGCTGTACCTGTTCCACCCATCACCTACATCCTTCTGGCTTCCTAGGAGGCAAATGTAGCTGGGTCCTGGTTCTGCTTCTTCCTCGGTTGGGGATCCAGCAACCACTTATTTCACTTCTGTGAGCCTCAGCTTCCTCCTTTGCAGTAATGACAGCTACTCATAATAGTCATTGGGATAGCTAAATGAGATGATGTGTGAAAATCCCATGATACGTGTTTGATACAGTGCACATATCTTCATATGTGCCTTTGGCGCCATTTACCTTCAACTCTGTGTATTCTTTCATTTGAACAATTCACAGTCTGCTCTAAAAAGGCAACTTGTATGCTATTTGCCAAATTATTCTCAAGTTTGTATTTTCACTTCACTATTTCTTCTGCTTTCAGTGCCTTTGTCTTCCTCCTCTAATCTTTTGTGCAGTCTCTTTTATTCTTTGGCAGAACTCATTTTTTGTGACCAACATAATGAGATCTTCCCCACTCTCCAATTTAGTAGCATCAACTTATATTTCTATTAACTGACTTTTAGGAGTTTCATGCTTATGAGTTTGATAAGATTGCTTCTAACATTTTGCTACATAGAGTTAGGGGCTGCAGGTGTTTTTTATGTCCTTCAGCAACTTCTGTTACAGTGCTTTAAAGTAGTAGGCACACAATGGCAAGTACTAAGTATTTTTATGTTAAGAAATAGTTTTTTCACTTCACTTTTTTCTTATCCTAGTCCAGTGGTTCTCAACCTTTCTAATGCCGTGACCCCGCAATACAGTTCCTCATGTTGTAGTGACCCCAAACCAAAAAATAAGTTTGGTGGCTACTTCAGAACTGTAATTTTGCTACAGTTATAATTCGGAATGGCTTTAGGCGACCCCGGTGTTTTGGTCGTTCAACCCCTGCCAGGGTTGTGACCCACAGGTTGAGAACTGCTGTCCTAGTCCCAAGATAAAGTTCTAACTCCTGTCAACCTCACTGCTAAAATATACAGATCATCTTCTGTCCTTCATTAACACTGTCACCATGTGATTATGTTAGATCAGTATCCTCTCTGACTATGACCAGAACAGCAGCCTCCCTGTGGCGTCTCCCTTCTCTTCCTGCCTTTCTCTTTGGGCCTCTTTCTCAGGGCAGTGCATCTGGTCTCAGTGCGCCAGGAGGAATTATATTGTTAAGGTATAATTGGATATTCAAGCCTCCAGCGGATTCTTGTCCCTGTTCTGCTTGGACTCCAACAGAGTCCTGTGTGTTTTGCTTCTCCTCATCTCTGGTGGACCCTTCACCTATAACCTTACTTTAGTCCAGCCACATAAGCCTCCCTTTTTTCTCTCATTTTGTACATAGGTTCAGTTCTGTCCCTCCATAAAGCTATTGAGCACTTCCTCCCTTCTGTCTACACCTAGGAAGTTCCTCTGCAGATTTGAGGCAGGGTTGTATTTTTCTCTCTTAAGATATCAGCTAATGCATTACCTTCTTTTTGAATATTTTCCTGACAACTCCTTCTAAATAGGTCCATCCAGTTTACCCCCATCTCTCATTTAAATGTTTTTTTGTTTTCCTCACATTTTATATAGGGTAAAATAAGAAATATCTGTTTATTTATCTCCTAGAAGTAATGTTAATATTTTTCCATAATTACTTCAGATACTCTTAGATTTTCTATTCTAAAGGGAAAAAAACAAAATCCAAAAAATAGTAGGAAAGGTAATAATGGTTAGTACATTGCTTATTCAAATTAGTGGCTCAGATTACATGTTATCCTGTCTTTGTGTTTCTTTTTTTTTTTTTTTTTTTTTAAGATTTTTATTTTATTTTTTCTTGTTTCAGAACCTTTGTTTGTTTATTCACTCCTTTTTATGGCCGGCTCAGCCCACCCCAGGGCAGGTCTGGTGCAGCATGTGGTGCCCGGGATACAACCGTGGTCCCTGAAGCCACCTGAGCTCTTCCAAGCAGGTGCTTTAGACCACTGAGCCATCCTGCCGGGCCCCACTGTCTGTGTTTCTGTGCGTGTGTGTGTGTGTATTCACATACTCACTTTTCTTTTTCCTTTCTTTTGTTTCTCCTTTTCCCCATCCCAGCTTCTCTTTCCTTTTGACCAGTTTCTTCCCATTTCTCAATTATCTATTGTACATTTTGGATCTTATTTACTCTTTTAGCTTCTATACTAGGGAGAAAATACAGTGTTATACATGTGAGACAGATTTACTTATCAGTATGGTTTCAAGTTTCATCCATTTATACATAAAAGTCTTAAGTCTATCTTTATGGCTGAGTAGTACTCCATTGCATAAAAATGCCACATCTTTCTTGTTTATTCCTTGGCTAATGAGCATCTGGGTTGTTTCCAAGATTTAGCTATTATAAATTGTGCCCCTATAAACATGGGTGCATACACATTATTGTATGATATTTTTAGTTCTTCCAGGAAGATACCCAGAAGGGGAATGCCTGGGTTGAATGGGATGTCTAATCCTAGTTTTTATTTATTTTTTTTAAATTTTTTATTATTTTTTTCTTGTTTCAGAACTTTTGTTTGTTTATTTATTTTTATGGCCAGCTCAGCCTGCCCAGAGGGCAGGGCTGGCACAGCACGTGGTGCGGGGGATCGAACTGCGGTCCCTGAAGCCACCCAAACTTTCCCAAGCAGGCGCTTTAGACCACTGAGCCATCCTGCTGGGCCCCTAATCCTAGTTTTTAAAGATTTATTTATTTATTTATTTTTGTCTTTTTGAGACAGGGTCTCGCTATGCAGTTGAGGCTGGCCTTGAGCTCACTTTTGTAGCCCAGGCTGGTCTCGAACTCACACCAATCCTCCTGCCTCAGCCTCCCAAGTGCTGCGATTACAGGCGTGAGCCACCACGCCCGGCAAAAGTTTTATGTATTTATTTATTTATTTTTTCTTGTTTCAGAACCTTTATTTGTTTATTCACTCATTTTTATGGCCGGCTCAGCCCGCCCCAAAGGCAGGGCTGGCACAGCATGTGGTGCCGGGTATTGAACCGCGGTCCCTGAAGCCGCCCAAGCTTTCCCAAGCAGGCGCTCTAGACCACTGAGCCATCTGGCCGGGCCCCAATCCTAGTTTTTAAATTTTAAAAAGAGAGGGCCCGGCCGGATGGCTCAGTGGTCTAAAGCGCCTGCTTGGGAAAAAAGCTTGGGTAGCTTCATGGACCGCAGTTCGATGCCCGGCACCACATGCTGCGCCAGCTCTGCCCTCTGGGTGGGCTGAGCTGGCCACAAAAATGAGTGAATAAACAAAGGTTCTGAAACAAAAAAAAATTTAAAAAGAGAAAAAAGAAACAAAAAAGGAATTTCAAAACAAGATGATAGGAAGTTAACACTAGTAATCCTAATTTTTTGAGGAAGTATCATACTGATTTCTACAGTGGTTGTACCAGTTTATACTCCCATCAACAGTGGAAAAGGGTTCACCTTTCACCCCACATCCCCTCCAGCATTTTTTTTTTTTTTTTTTTTTTTTGCAGAACCAGGGATTGAACTCAGGCCCTTGTGCTTGCCAGGCAAGTGCTTATTCTACTCAGCTATCTCCCCAGTCTCCCTTCCAGCATTTTTATTGGTTGATTTCTTGATGACAGGTGTTCTTTCTTGGCTAAGATGGAATATCAGTGGGTTTTTAAAAATGTATTTAGTACAGGGTCTACAGAGACTCACTATACAGATCAGACTCCTAATGATCACCCTGTTTTCAGCCTCCCAAGTGCTGGGAATTACAGGTGCATGCCACCATGCCCAGCATCAATTGCCATCTCAGTGCACAGGGCTGGCATGGCATGCAGGGGATTGAACCCAAGTCCCTGCCTCTGCCTAAGCATGTGCTTTAATGTGTTGAGCTATCTGGCTAGCCCTGGTGATTTCTTTCAATGTGCAAAAGCTTTTTAATACGATGAGATTCTGGTTGTTGATTCTTTGAGGTATTTCCTGTGTTTGTTTTGTTTGTGAAATCTCTGTTTACACCTATATCTTCAAGAGTTATACCTACTGTTAAAGTTTGTGTCTAGCTGTCCCCCCATAGTGTCATGCAGTCATGGGGTAGAATTCTAGAGTTTGTGATTAACTCATGATCTACTGGGATTATGGGCACGAATGCTGCTGGGATTATGGGTGTATACTCTACCCAGCCTGGGGTGGACAATCTGAATGCAATTTAAGGGACACAGACTTGCTCTCTGTAGGTAGCCATTGTTGCTGCTACTCCTCCCTTGGTTCTTGCTCTTTGCTGCCACCATGAACAGCTGCTCTGTGCCACCATGTATCACTCTGCCTTAGAGCCAACTAAGTGTGGACTAAAACCTCTAGTAACTATGAGCAAAATAAACCTTTCCTTCCCTAATGTTGAGTGTCAGCTGTTTTTCCCAGCAAAAAGAGAAGAGTAACTGAGACACCTTTCTTTTCCAGTAGATTCAGTGTTTCTGTTTTAGCATTTAGATCTTCGATCCATTTTGACTTCAGTGCATGGCAGTAGACGTGGGTCTAGTTTTGGATTTTTTAGCATGTAGATAGCCAGTTTTTCCAGCACTATTTATTAAAGAGGCTCAGTGTCTTCCAGTGAACATTTTTGGCTCCTTTGTCAAACATAAGATGGCTGAGTGTGTTTGTAGTTGTGTCTGTATCTTCTAATGTGTTCTACTGTTCCTCACGTTTTTTTTTTTTTTTGCCAGTTTGCTGATTTATCACAGTAGGATTATCACATTAGTTTTTAGTATACTTTCTAATCTGGAATTGTGAGGCCTCCTGCCTTGCGTTTGTTGCCCAGTAGCACAGTTGGATACAAAGTCAACACTCAAAGATCTTGTACAGTTGGTGGTGTGGTATGTGAGGGGAGACACTAGGGTGGAGGCTGCTGAGTATCGCTGGCCTCACCACCATGAGCAGCACTTCTGCAAAGATTGTGGAGATCAAAGATGAGGTGGCTCAGACTCAAAAGAACAAGGCCACAGCACATCACCTAGGGCTGATTAAGGCTCACCTTGCTAAGCTTTGTAGAGAACTCATTACACCAAAAGATAGTGGTGGTGGGCCAGGAAAAGGTTTTGATGTGGTCAAGATAGGTGATGCTTGAATTGGGTTTGTGGGTTTTTCTTCTGTGGGAAAGTCAGCACTGCTGAGTAACCTGGCAGGAGTGTATCCTGAGGTGGCAGCCTATGAGTTCACTGCTCTGACTGGTGTCATCAGGTACAAAGGTGCCAAGATCCAGCTCCTAGATCTCCCAGGTATCTCCAAGGATGGGAAAGGTAGAGGTCCTCAAGTCATTGCAGCGGCCCATACATGTAATTTGATCTTGATTGCTCTGGATGTCTTCAATCCCTTGGGACACAAGAAGATAATTGAAAATGAGCTGGAAGGCTTCAGCATTCACTTGAATACCAAACCTCCTAACAATGGCTTTAAGAAGAAAGCAAGGGAGGCATTAATCTCACAGTCACTTGCCCTCAGAGTGAGCTGGATGCTGAAACTATGAAGCGCATTCTAGTTGAACACAAAATTCATAATGCTGATACAACTTTGCATAGTGATGCAGGAGTATCTCTGTCCTGATCTTATCTTGCTCAACACTCTGCTTCATTCCCATTTGGACACTCATTATTTTGTAATCACCGACTTATGTGTTTGCTTGTTTACATTCATCTTCCTTCTTAGACTGTAAATTCCATTAGAGTAGGGTGTATATTTTATGTGCTTCCCCACTTAGTGTGGAACTTGGCACATAGTAGGGCCTTGGTTGAATTAATGTAGCTCCCTGCTTTGTATCTGTCTTGTGTAGTTTATTGTTTTGCTTTTTGAATGCTGGTTTTCAGGTTCCTAAGGAACAGTGAAAACTGATAGGATGGATGGGTTGCCAAATCCAGTGGGTAGTGAATAAAAGTGATTAGATAAATCAGGCATGGAAAGGAGCTGAAGAGGAAAAAAATTATGTTTCTGTTTTGGCTTACTGAGCCCTTTTTCAGTCTCAAAATTTGGGGGTGAAGGATAACATGAAGCTACATGGACTGGTTGTTGTTAGCTTTGGTCTCCTTTCACATCTAGTGCTATGTTATTTAGTGTTCTTCAGGGCTGGGGAGTTTCATATTTTTTTTGTGAAAGTTACTTCATTTAAATATTAGAAAATAACTACAGTTTTGCACAGTCGCAGTATTGTAGCCAATGAGGTTTATCTGAAGTATGATTGTTGTTAATTAAAAATAACTATGCATCTGTTAGTATTTATCTTTGGAGTAGTAGGACTTTCAGTAGTCATTGGTAACACAGGCCAACATACATGAATAAGAAATAATCTATTCATAATTTATTATTTTGGAAACAGGATTGTTTAAATCAATCAACTTACAGAAATTCTCACGTTATTAAAGTTCTTTGAGTCAGTGCGTGTGTTCTGTGCTGTTTTTCCAAACCTTTTAAATGTTTCCTTTGCAGTCATAGACTTTAGATTAAGCAATTTGGTGCTTACATATTAAATTCATATGTAGATAACAAAAGGTTTAATTCATGGGAGCAAACTTATTTCTTGGAAGAGATTGTTGCTGCAATTATACTTTGGTCTTTTTTTCCAGCACAGAGTATTTTACTTTATCTTTTTTTTTTTTTTTTTGAGACAGGGTCTCGCTATGCAGTTGAGGCTGGCCTTGAGCTCACTTTTGTAGCCCAGGCTGGTCTCGAACTCACACCGATCCTCCTGCCTCGGCCTCCCGAGTGCTGGGATTACAGGCGTGAGCCACCACGCCCGGCTTCACTTTATCTTTTAGTGACCTATGCAGGTACTAAATTGAATCACTGCATATTATATGTGGAGATACTTGTTGAAGGGGAAAAATGTAGCCATGGTGGAATTCTATGCTAATGTATTCCTTTTCAGTTTGGAAACCTATATTGTGGTTGTCTTTGTCGGTTCAATATGCCCCATTTCGTTGGCCCTTTGACCTATATTAAGTAACTGTTTTTATGCACTTCCATTGAGTAGTATAGTACAGATCTGGCCTCACTTTTCCCTGTGTAAATAAATAGTAAATATTTAGGTAGTTGAATTAGGGATAATAACTAAGATATATTGAACATTTGATCCTTGCCAGATACCATTCCAGGCACTCTGTACTAACATTCTGCTACAACTTTTGGACAGCCTAGAAAACTTTTCCTACTTATGGAAAATGAAGGAGTCATGTTCTTCTGAGATGTATGAAAAATAGTGTTTTTTGTTTTCTGATTGTTAAGATGAGAGAAGTTGGCATGCAGAAGAAAATGCTTTCATTTGTTACATGGATAGAAATGTACTGAACTGAGAACATCTAAATGGGTATAGGCTGGTTATTTCCTAATATTTTGCCTATTCCTCATCTACCCTCTTGATAAGTTTTACCTTGTTCTTGTAAATTGGGGATAGGAGTACAATGAGGACGAATCTTTAGTTGTATTAGATCTGAATTTTTTTTTTGATTCTGAGTCAAGGTAGTGCAGGGTTTGATGCTGTTAAGTCTGTTTTAAAGATGAGGGTACTGAAGTACAGAGAATGAAATAATTTTCCAAGGTCACAGGACTAGAGAATAATGAAGTTACAGTTGAAACCGAGGCAGTTAGAATATTCTTAATATCCACAGTACATCCATAGTATCTGTGTTTTTTTCCAGCGTTTGTCTATATGAAAGAAATTAGTAGTTGGGAGAAAATAGTGTTGTCTTTAGAGTGCTTGGAGCCACTTGTGGAAAGGATATGTGCTGTCTTAGCACATTTTATTTATTTTTTAATGTTTAAATTTAACACGGGTTATATTACATATTTTCATCATCAGATCAGTTTAGATTAATACATATAG
>PVJA010038017.1:0-19988 GCA_004027025.1 Myocastor coypus
ATACATTGTTACGTATTTTGGTACAGAGAAAAGCTGCATGAAGCCAATAACGAGCTGCAGAAAAAAAGAGCCATTATTGAAGACCTTGAGCCCAGATTTAACAACAGCTGTGAGTTTTTTCTGTATACCTTTATGTTTAAGTTGAGTTAACCGTACACCACACTAAAATAATGATTTTATCTAATAATAGGCCCTATTACCTATGCTAGGAACTTAAGAATTTGCCTTGTTCACAAAGTATAATTCTATAAAATTTATCTTAAATAACTAGTTAAATTACTGGTTATACTTCTGAATTTTTCTTATCTGTGAATTCTAATGTAAGTAATCTAAACTTACATGTCTATCTGGGCGTGGTAGCTCATGCCTGTAATCCCAGCACTCAGGAGGCTGAGGCAGGAGGATTGGTGTGAGTTCCAGACCAGCCTGGGCCAGAAAAGTGAGCTCAAGGCCAGCCTCAACTGCATAGTGAGACCCTGTCTCAAAAAGACAAAAAAAAAATAATAAAATCAAATAAGCTTACATGTCTATTTATGTTTACATCTGTAGATAGCATAGCCTTGTTCTATCTACAGGTGAAAGGAAAAATTTTCTTTAAAATTTTTCATAGAATCAGACCTAAGGTTTCACAATACTAGGCAAGTCCTTTATCATTGCAAATACACCCCAGCCCTTTTAAAATGGTTGTAAAGTAGATGTAAGACCTAAACCATTTTAAGTTTACTGTTTGGTGCTGTTAAGTCCATAAGTACAAAGTATTTAATCTTTTTGTGCTTCCATATTTGCCTTAGCGTAATGTCTGTTATTTTTACTTAATTAGCATTATGTTCCATGTTGTAGCATATATCACAATTGAGTGTTTAATATTATTACATTTAATGAGTATACTACATATTTTGTACATTCATTCATCAGTGAAATTATTATAAACTTCTATATTGAATTCTTATTAAAGAAAAGCTTTTTGTAAAAAAAATTTACATTGGTGTTTTTAAAAAACCTATGGAAATAAACTAAACAGTCTCAATTAATTTTTTGTTAAATATACTTTTTAAGGTATTAAAACATAAAAATTCTCTTTTAATATCTCCTATCTACAGCCTTAAAAATTGAAGAATTACAAGAAGCTTTACGGAAGAAGGAAGAGGAAATGAAGCAAATGGAGGAACGTTATAAAAAATATTTAGAGAAAGCTAAAAGTGTAAGTAAAAATGAGTATCAACAGGATTTGGAGGGATGGGTTGTTTTTTTTTATTGAGACAGATCTCACTGTATAGTTTAGGTTGGCTTGAACTTATTGTCTACCTCAGGCTGGCCTCAGACTTACTGTGATGCTCCTGCCTTTACCTCTCAAGTGCTAGGATTATAGACATGCACTAGCACACCCAGAATGAGATCTATAAATATAGAATGCTTGCCATATTAAAACCAAATGAAATCTTTCAATAAAAAAGTGTGAACTAGAAGAGTTTGCAGAGTAGGTTTCTTCAGAGAATGGTTCCTGATTCCAAGAAGAAAATATAACTTATGTAGGCAGTAAGTTACCACCCATCATAACCAATAATCAGAATTAGCATATGGTATTATACACAAGCATCAGTGCCTCCTCATGTATGTCATGTCAGTATTGATTCCCCTAATTTAAGTCTTCTAGACCTAACTTTAAGCTTAGAGGAATAATGAGGCACTTGAAAAATTTTAACAGTATCTTTGGCCAGGGAGCTAGCTCAGCAGCATAAATGCCTATGTGGCAAGCCAAGGTCTGGGTTCAGTCCTCAGTTTAAAGGAAAAAAAAATGTTCAAGGAAAACATTAAGTAAAACTAGAATTGGAGGCCAGAGTGTCATGGAAAAATAGGACATGAAATCAGCTTTTTGTAAGTTCTTCCTAATCACCAAATGAACTGATATTTGAGTCCTAGATAGGGAGCAGAGGTCAGTTAAAATATGTTTTAGGGAAACCTATGGGAAGTCAGATTTAAAACAGGGATCACTCTGTAGTGTTGTTAACTTCCTCTCACTGATAGTAGTATGGTGGTTATGTAGAGTGACACCCTTGATCTAAGGTTACACACAGTTGAGTATCTCAGAGTTATATATCATGAGGTCTATGGAGCACTATAAAATAATTTCCAAAACAAGTACTTGTGTGTAGGGAGAGAGAAATCAAATATAGCACTGTAGCAACTGGTGACTCTAGGTTCAAAATAGAAGTATTGGGGTGAAACAGACCTCTTCCAGAAGTGCTGTTATTGATCAGCCAGAACTGCATCTCACATCATCTTGGCTGCCAGCTGGGGAAGAAGAGATGGCACATGCTGGAGCCTCTCTGTTCAGAGGCACAGTACTAGCTGAGGAGAAGATGAAGTAGGGAGCTGCCAGTTGTGTTGGCTTGGCAACTGTAAGTCGGAGTTACTTCTCAGAAGTGATCTCTCATTTAATTCAAAAGTTGCAACACTTATTTCATAGATTTATATTTTAAATAACCTTTGTAATGTAGCCTTTGATTCTCATAGTTTTATTGCCCCTCTCCCCCTTTTTTTTTAAGAAAAGAATTACTTTCCTAGGTGTTAAGCCCTTTGAAATTTTCAGGGTTGGTTTGTTTCTTTGCTCTACCTAATCACCAAGTGCAATACACTGTTGTTTGAGTCCTGGATTGGTAGCAGAGGAGGTCAAAGCGTATGTTTCAGCAGAACACAAGAGGCTTGGGTTCGATCTCCAGCTTGCTATGCTGGCCCTGCCCCAAGGACGCATTGAGAGGACGACAATTAAGACTGGGTCTTGTGCTGCACACCTGTAATCCCACCACTTGAGAACTGAAAAAATATGAAAATCACTGAGTCTGGTCTATATCGTGAGACTCTGTATATCATACAGATCTTGTATGAAATACATTAAAAGATATTTTAGAGAAATCTACAGGAAGGCAGGTTTGAATTAAATTGGGGATTGAATCTTGGTACCCACACTTGCTATGCAAGCAGTCTACTACCAAGTTATGCTCGCAGGCCAAGACTGTTTAAATTTTTCTTTCATTACTTTTACAGGTTATCCGTACTTTAGATCCTAAACAAAATCAAGGAGCAGCACCAGAAATACAAGCTCTTAAAAATCAACTCCAGGAACGGGACCGACTGTTCCACTCATTAGAGGTAGTTTGCTGTACTGCACAATAAACTACTGTTATTTTGATGTTTTATTATTTGTTGGAAGCCTTGCTGTGTTACATAATCATGTCTATTGATTTGGATAATTGTGGTATTTGGGTTTAGTTTTGTTTTCTTTTTTTATTACTTTTACTAAGAAATAACAATGAGACAGTTTCAAAACACATTAGTAGGACAGCTACAATAATGAATACAGTAGTCATTGTCTTCAGTTTTGTTTATATTGAATTACCTTGTATAGTTACATGTTTACATTTGCTTATTCTTTAGAAAGAATATGAGAAGACGAAGAGTCAAAGAGACATGGAGGAGAAATATATTGTTAGTGCCTGGTACAATATGGTAAGACAAATAGCATTTTAGAACATAGTGGAATGTTCTGTGGATATTTCCTATATTGCCTTTAGTTTACTATGATGAAAGAATGAGAAAGTTGTTGCTGTCCTAACACTAACAAAACCTCAGTCCTTGGCAGAGGACTAAAAAGGAAATATGATAACCACTGTGAACAGCTAGAATATTTTGAAAACTTGGATGCCATAAAACATGGAAAGCTCAGTGTCAGCCCATGCATTTCAGGGAAAGAGACATTACTCATGAACGAGCACAGTCCTTATGAGCATCACCTTTCTGACCTAACTTGTGTGTGACTGTCTCAGTGCCTTTGTATGACTTACACTTAGGACAGCCTCACTATGTCATGGGGGAAGCATGTTTCCAGGGACAGACCTTAACTCCACTGGAGGCTTTTAAGTTGAATGTTCCAAAATCCTGTAAATTTCCTTGAAGTAAACACGTCAAGGAAAACTGAATGCTTGTCAACATTCTTATCTGGACTTGAAGAACCATATATTCACATTTTTCTCAGACTTTTGTTCTTTTGTTATTGTTCTTCCCAATAAAACAACTTCCATGTCTGAAACAGGTAGCTAAACCAAATTCCTTTCAACATACTTTTCTGGCCCTATGCCTCTGTTAGCATAAGATCATTGTTTTTGTTTTGCATTAGTAATTGATACTGCTTCTTAAAGGTGAGTGTCTCTGATCTAACAGTGGGATTTGATCTTTGCTAAAATTTCATAAATTTCATAATGTATCAACATTTATATTCATCTTGGTCAAATTTGTCCTAGTCTTGGTCAAGACTAAGATTTCAAGGCAACCATTTTTAGAAAATAATTTTGTGTGTAGAATATTAACAAATATAGATGTCCTAAAAATCTAAACATAGAAATAAAACCACACATTTAAATGAAGTTCTCTGGAAATTAGTCCTTATTTTTGCTGTTCCTCTGTTAAGCTTAGTAATCTCATTCTTATAGCTCTGTACCTTAGTCCTCATTAATAATCTTGCATTATTGATTGATTCATGTGGTTTCATGTAGTGTTGCTTACAGAAATGTAGGAGTCTCCTCTAGGTTCTCATCTTCGTCCAAGAAGTCATTATTTGTAATCCCAAAGATATATTATTGGAATCCCATCAAGTTAATTCCAATCTACCATTCCCAGTGCAACCCATGGCAAAAGTAAAAACACTAAAGCATGTTTATAATTATTGGGGAGCCAAGGGGCCCTAAGTCCAGCCATGATGTTGGCTTTCCAGAGCAAAGAGAGCATCCAAGTGGAGATTCTCAGTGGAGAAAGGGAGTGGCTTGACAAAGGGAATTGTGGGAAGAAGGTGAGCACTGTGAGCTGGGCTAAGTAGGTGGCCTGCATTTACCTCCGCACAATGCAGAGAGGAAGTAATTTGTATTGTGCTGTTGAGATAGTATCTAATATTTTGGGAGTCTGGTGCTTCAGCTCTAATCTGTAGTCAAGCCCTAGGAAGTCATAGCCTCTTTCTCGAGGCTCAATCCCAGCTTACAGCATGAAGCATTGGCTCTTTGTCCTGTCTCAACCCGGCTCATGTTGGAGAGCAGCAGGTATGGGTTATCAGGGACACACACATGCCATCTTCCAGAATTACCACCAGCACCTCAGCTAGAGCAGTACATACTGCTTAAAGCCAATTGAAAGGATAATGAGAAGTCCTAGACAGCTCTGTACATTTCAATATGAGGAAATAGGGTCAAGCTCAGTCAAAATGGAGACAATTACTCTTCTTTCAAGGAGAGCTGCTCAGGTAGTCCTCCATACAGAAACAGATGCATTCTGTGACCATACCATTAAAGAGTAGTCGTGTTTGCCAGGTGTAGTGACACACATTTGTAATCCCAGCAATTGGGAGGCAGGAGTATGACTTTGAGTTCAAGGCCAGCCTGAGCTCCATAGTGAGAGATCTTGCCTCACAAAAAAAGCCAACACCCTACAAAAGCTTAGTCCTAATTTTTAACTCTTTTTTTTTTTTTTTAAAGAGATTTATACAAATTATGTTCAGATTAGATAACCAGCAACTACATGTTGCTTACATTCAGAAAGCCCTGCATGTCAGCTAACTTAAATGAAAAAAAGGAGATGAGGGCTGGGAAAAGATTGATGAGCTCAAAGAATTGCTTTATGATGGGTATAAGGGTTTTAAAAATTGAAAGAATGTGAATGAATTGCTTCAAGTCTGAAAGTGAAAGAATACTTTAAACTCTAGCTACCTATATTGAAATTATGAGTTTATTTTTTGTTTTAAATGTAATACAAGGAGATAGTAATAAATACAAAAGACATTCTTTAATTAAAAATACAAAATTTCAGAACAAAATAGAGAATAGTAGTAGTTAATAAACTGTGTTTCTTTTTTTTTTTTTTTTTTTTGTCTTTTTTGAGACAGGGTCTCACTATGCAGTTGAAGCTGGCCTTGAGCTCCCTTTTGTAGCCCAGGCTGGTCTTGAAATCGCACCGATCCTCCTGTCTCAGCCTCCCAAATGCTGGGATTACGCCACCACACCTGGCTAATAAAATGTGTTTCATTATTGTAAAAAATTGCCAAAATGTTACTTGGAGAACAAGTCAGAAAAACATTTTCTTTTGCAAAGAAGAAACAGATAATATTGTAGAACTTTCAGTGAAGTAAGAGAAACTAGTAGTATAAATGAAACCAATGAGCATATATATTAAAATATTTTTTGAAACAGTAGATTATTTGGAGAGTCACTTGAACTTCTTCCTACTTACCTACTATTTTGCTCTTTATTAATTTGTGTATGTTTTGTTTCTCATATAAGAGAAATCATGCAATATTCAAGCTTGTATATTTTGACTTACTTCACTTAACATTCTATTCTCAAGGTAATTTCTATTTTCATTTTTGGTTTTTGTGGAATCTATACTGATTTCCCAAGTGGCTATACTAGTTTACATTCCTACCAACATGTAGAAGAATTCCTTTGCTCCCACATCCTCACCAGCATTTGTTCAGGAAAGAAAGCTCTTACCCAAGAGGAACAGGAGGGGGGTCCTAAGTGGGTGGTCCCCCAGCATTTGTTCTTAGATTGGTTTTAAGAACAAAATTTCTCTAAACAGTATTAGTACAAACTTATTCTCAATGAACTAAGTTTTTAGATTTTTTTTTGTTATAGTCATTTTTTCTGGGGTAAGGTACTATCTCTGATGTTGAAGACTATTCATTGACCATTTCTTTTGCTTCTAAGAAGTGTCTATTTTAGTTGCCCATTTTTTGATTAGATCTTTTATTTTGGAAGACTCTAATTTTATTTTTAAAGAATGCAAAATAAGGGGCTGGGGTGATAGCTCTGAGGCACAAATGCCTGCCTGGCAAGTGCAAGGTTGTGAGTTTGAACCCTGGGCCCACAAAAAAAAAAAAAAAAAAAAGAAGAAGAAGAAGAAAGAAACAATAGAAAATTTCACTGAACAAAGTAATAGGAATTCAACAATGTTGAATTTTTTTTGTAGTCTAGATCTGTCCAAGGAGGAGCAGGCAAAAATTTCTTACCATTCTGTAGGTTGTTTCTTTACTCTGTTGGTTGTGTCCTTTGAAGTAACTAAATTAAAAATTTTCAGGGCTGGCAAGATACCTCAGTGGACTAAGCACCTGCTTAGGCAAGCATGGGGACCAGGGTTTGATCTCTAGCACCACATGCCACTCCAGGCACGATGAGCTGGCCACTGAGACCGGGCGTGGTGATACACCTCTGTAATCTCAGCACTGGGGTAGCTGAAAACAGAAGGATTACTATGAGTCTGAGCTGCAGACCCTATACCAAATACATAAATAAAAAATAAAAAATAAAGATTGTTAGCAAATGTTTGTCTATTTTATTCAAATCTTTAAATGATTTGATTTCAGACTGACTTTAAAAATTGTGTTGGAATTTTTCATTAGATAATTGTGTTATATCTGGCAATATATGATAAATTGAAATTATGTTAAAAATGCAAAGCCAGACCAATGTTTTCCTTGAGCTAAGCAGTGATAAGAATATTTACCTCTACCCAGGTGTGGTTGCACACACCTGTAATCCCAGTACTTGGGAGTCTGAGAGAGGAGGATCACAAGTCCAAGCTGCATAGTGAGACCCTGTAGTGAGAAATAAATAAATGAAAGGGGGGGGGTAGAGAAAGAGAGACAGACAAAGTGAAAGGAAGAGAGGAGAGAGGAAGCTTCTAGTCTTGCAGATTACCTGTGTCTAGTTGTTGGTGAGATTAAACAGTACTCTCAGTTCCTAAAGTTTCTCCAGCCAGGTTTCTGCATTGCTTTATTAAGATAGTACCACATAGGGCTGGGGAGGTAGCTCAGTAGAATAAGCACTTAACCTGGCAAGCACAAGGGCCTGAGTTCAATCCTGGGTTCCACCAAAAAATAAATAAATAAACACACACACACACACACACACACACACACACACGCACACACGCACACACACACACACACACCCCACAGCTGCTCTTTGTAGACGTCTGCCTTTATAAATTAAAGTAAGCTGTTATTGGTGTTATTACTCCACTTTCTGAGAACACCTTGACATTTAACACTTCTGCAATGGTGTTTTGAGCTTTGCTGCCTCTCTAAGGTAGTAGGTGATCTTTGTCTTCAAAAAGAGACCCCCTTGCTCTTGTTTTGGCCCTCTGCAGTGGGCAGTCAGGAGTTTTTCTTTATTTGAGAATACAAGTCAGCTTCGAAGTGAAGAAACAGCATGGAGGTATGTATAATACCCAGTGTGGCTTTTGTCATAAGAAATAAATAATTGCATTAGTGTTTTTTCTCTCTAAATAAGCCCTTCTGATTTTCAAAACCCATATTAATCAACTACTACCAATCACTTACATTTTTTTTCTTAGAAAATCATGTTATGCATTTAATTTTACAGCATCTACCTGGCAAGCATGGGGTCTTGAGTCTGATTCCTAGTACCTCAAAAAAATACATTCAATTTGAATGGGAGATATGGGTAACTTATTCCAAAAATCTTTCCATTTTCTGTTATAAATTTAGAAAAGTAAGCCTTAATTTCTCTAAAAGATTGGTTCTTAATTGTTGGCAATAAATGCCACTGAAAGATCTTAATCTGTAATAAATAGAATTAATATTTCTCAAACTGCTTTAATGTGTAGTATAATAGATTCTGCATAAAGAAATTTTCTTCTGGCCTGGAGATATAGTTTGGTTGTGCAGCATCTGCCTGACAAGCACAAGGTCCTGAGAGTGATTACCACTATAAACAGTTTTCTTCTGTGAGAACAAATTCTACTATTTTTTTCATTGATTACTTTTTTTTTTTTTTTTTTTTTTTTTTTTTTTTTTTTTTTTTTTTTTTTTTTTTTTTTCCTTAATGTTACAGGGAATGACTCTGCATAAAAAAGCAGCTGAAGATAGACTAGCTAGCACTGGTTCAGGGCAGTCATTTCTAGCTAGGCAAAGACAAGCAACCAGCACAAGAAGATCTTATCCAGGCCACGTCCAGCCAGCCACAGCAAGGTAGAGAAGTCTTGCCAGTAGAAAAAAACAACCTGCATTGAAGCATACTTCTGTTACATAGAACATTTCAGGAAACTCAGCCAGCTTATTTTTTTGTTTTCTCTCGTATCTTTGTTTGAGTTTCTTGGTTCTTTATTTGTACACTTTTTAATTTCTTTTAATGTGCCAAATATTTGTGTCTAATTAAAAGTGTTGTATAATAGTGTAATACTTTTCTTTGTATGGAAATGTCCTCTTCCCAGTGGTATAGGGTTTGTATTGAATTAGATTTTCTGCCAATAATTGATATACAGTTTATATTCTTTATTGTGCTTCTGTGTTACTGTGCTTTATAAGAGTGTCTTTGTTTAAAGGGAATTAATCTTTTTATGATGTATTAATCTGTTTTCACTTGTTTTCCAAATGCACTTCAAGTAACTTACATATTTACTACACAGAATGGTTGACAAGTGCCCTTTTTGCAAAGAATTAAACACAGTGGCAGAGGTGCTAATTAAATCTTATCTAAAGCACCTGGCAGAATTATTTAGATGGAAAAAATGAGTTTACAGGAAACTAAATTGTCCTAAGATTTGAAGAAATTTTTTGAAATATAAATATGTGTAATTTTATTCTGTGCTATTGTTTGCTAGCAGAAGTGAATACATTGGTAATGTTGTATGAGGAGGAATTATATAAGAAATCAGGTAGTACATTAATTTTTTTCCTTGATTTGGAATAACTTAATATCAAAATCGGATTCTAGCCATGTGCTTTGCATTTATACTTCGAATTTTTCTCCACAGCTAAATGATTTCTTTTTCACATACTTATGGTTAGAGGAAGCTTTGTCTGTTGGGCAGTTTGTTCATTTGTGCCTCATCTGTTTTACACCTTCATTTTAATCTTTCCATTTCTCAATAGTTTCTCAATAGTTCCTACTAAACATTTTCCTGTCAGCCATTAAGATCATGAATGACTTCTATATGTGATCTTATAACAAATCTTTTAATGTTTTTTCTTAGTTATATCTACTTGTCCAAGAATTTGTTAGTGAATAGATTTTCTTGGGTATTTGCTTGCCTCAAAGTGCTTATAGACCACATTTATTTACATTGACAAATGACTGTCAAGAAATCATGTAAAGCACTTTCTCTGTATAAGGTGCTATGTAAATGTGAGATATCATTCACTTCAAGATGAAATGCCTTTGGTCTTTTCCATACTGATTTGTGTAAATATTTGGTCTCAAATTATATTTAAGTGCCCATCTAGCCTTTTCCTTACACCATAGCATGTTTCTTAAAAGCAAAACAATCTTGAAGTTATGTCGGTTTTTTGTTCATTTTACATAGGTCACCTAATGTAATATGCTGATGATATTTCATGCACTGGCTATTTGGAAATTCAGATTTCATTTAGCTCTCTGTATTAAATTACAAATAAGTAATTTAAGCCAAGCTCAGTGTAACTAAGAGTTTTCAGATACTATGTGTTTGATTTTTAAATCTTCTTTCCTCTTTTATAGCAAAGCTGACTTAAAACTATAGTGTTTTTATTTATTCTCAGAAATCATTCTTGAAGAAGGGTATTAGAACATACACAGAAATGATGCCATGCACTGTGCAGTTTTTTACATTAAGCATGAGAGTTCTAAAGACAATACAATTAATTTTGCCCATTAAGACCATCAAAGCAACAAGAGTTAAGTAAAAGTGGAGAAAACCAAATGACTGGAATGATTGTAGGCTTTTCGATTAAGTAGATCTGGTCAACATTTGTCTGTCTGCTTACAGTCTCCCTGTGTTTTTCATGCCAGTCTCAAACTGTGCTCCGGCCTCAGCTTCCTGAGTGTCTGACATTACAGGCATGCATCACCTTGTTTGCAGGTTTTCACAATGAAAGATTTTGTCTTGGTGTAAGAAGGTTCTGCCTGACCCCCCCCCCACCTTTATTTTACAGAAGCATAAAGATTCAATCATTTTTAAAGCAGATTGAGATATGAACACTAATCTTGCTAAAATTTAAATTATTGGGAAATTAATATCTACAGAATAAGATATGTCAAAGCAAAGAGACTCCAAGCTATGCATAAAATGAATTATGTCTGTAAAGTGAGAGGCTTTTTTTATTCTGTACTACTGCTCATTCCTGAACTCCTGGCCACACACCTACCCAGATATTTTCTAAGGGGTTAGAAAAGTATCAAGCTTTTTAGAGGAGGTTTTATTTTGGATTTTCTTCATCATCTGTTGTCTGCTGTAACTGTAGAGTCCACAGTTATAACTTTTACTCTCTTTACTGTACCCTTAAAGTTTGGTATGTTATTTTCATTACATACAAGAAATATTTCTAAACATTTTATGATGTTTAAAAACAGCCCAAGCATGGTAATGCATGCCTGTAATTTCAGCACTCAGACTAAGGCAGGAGGATCGCTATGAGTTCAAGGCCAGCCTGGGCTACAGCATAATTTAAAGGCTAGCCTGACTGCATAGAAAAGCCCTGCCTCAAAAGGACAGAAAGAAAATTTAAATTAAAATAAAGCAGATTTTTATAAGGAATACTACATAAATATATTCTAGGTGTCATAAATCCAAGAACAAGCTAGGTAGGGACATAGCCCACTGGGAGAGTACTTACCTGCTGTGTAGAAGATGCTGGGTTTGATCCCTGGTACCAAAGGAAAGGAAACCAAGAGTAAAACTTAACCATGACAACTCTTTTCTCTGTCTAGCTTTGGATGGGATTTATGACATTTGTATTTCTTCAGTAATGATTAATAATTTCCCAAAGAGTTTGTTATGGTACATGCTGTCTAAAAATTTAGAGACATCGGAAGCTTGGTATATTTTGTATATTTTGATACACTCCTAGCATTCAGTAGCTTCCTGAAGCTACAGTGAGCTTTTACAGTGGAGCTAGTCCTCCATCAGCAGTGGAGTAAGGACAGTGTTATGGCCCTTCAGTAGTATAAGGTATCACACAGCCCCTGGATTCTTATTCTGAAAAGCTTAC
This sequence comes from Myocastor coypus, assembly GCA_004027025.1. Classification (NCBI taxonomy): domain Eukaryota; kingdom Metazoa; phylum Chordata; class Mammalia; order Rodentia; family Myocastoridae; genus Myocastor; species Myocastor coypus. The sequence goes on from PVJA010038017.1 coordinate 12,029, forward strand.
AAAGTCAAAGTTAATAAAGAAGAACATTAATATTTATATTTAACAATATGCATTTTAAAAGTTAATAAAAAAGGATCTAGTAAATACAGTTTTCACATCAGGAATGAGAACAATTCAATTATACATATTTTAAAAGAACTTTTGGGGCTGGGGTTCAGTAGAATAAGCGCTTGCCTGGCAAGTACAAGGGCCTGTGTTTAAAAAATCCCCAGTTCTACAACAAAACAAAACAAAAATTTTTAAAAATTGAATCACATCTTTTTATCATTGTCCAATTACTTGAAAATACAGCAGCAAAAATCATGTTTCCACATAAAAGAACCATATTTGAAAGTTTATCAGTAAATAATTATTTCTATTGGATATCCTTAGCCTGGCAATATTGGTTTAATGAGATGGTTAAAGGTAATATATTCAATGATTTTCTTGAAGTTCTGTTATTTAGTTACTTTAATAAAACTTCAGGGCCCGGCGGGATGGCTCAGTGGTCTAAATCGCCTGCTTGGGGAAGCTTGGGCGGCTTCAGGGACCGCGGTTCGATCCCCGGCACCACATGCTGCGCCAGCCCTGACCTCGGGGCGGGCTGAGCCGGCCATAAAAATGAGTGAATAAACAAACAAAGGTTCTGCAACAAGAAAAAATAAATAAATTTAAAAAAATAAACTCGGGTCCTGGCAGGATGGCTCAGTGGTCTAAAGCGCCTGCTTGAGAAAGTTTAGGCGGCTGCAGGGACCACCGTTCGTTGCCCGGCACCACATGCTGTGCCAGCCCTGCCCTCAGGGCAGGCTGAGCTAGCCATAAAAATAAATAAATAAACAAAAAGTTCTGGAACAAGAAAAATAAATAAATAAATAAATAAATAAAATTAAAAAAAATAAAACTTCAGTGTACAAAAAGTAAGCTAAACGTTTATCAGAAACGTTTCATTCTCACAATGAACTGAAAAATCATGTTGTTCAAAATGGAAAATAATTAAAAAAAATGGAAAATAAAGGATGAGTTAGGCTGAAGGAAAGATGGCCTTTGAGCTGCTTTATTCACATCTTTTTAGTTTCAGTTTGGTTTAGTCTTAAGGTCTGAAATCTACAGCTCCCATTCAACTATTTGTTATTTTAATGATAATACAGTGTTTTAAACTTAAAAACCTTTACACCATGTGTCATTTTACCAAAAATCTTACATTTAATGTCACATAGCTAGTCAGAGTCAGACCTTATTCTCCAGGAGTGTTACAATTATGCAAGTTTGAAAAATATAAGATTAATTAATCTGGGTGTTTTTTTTTTGTTTTTTTTTTTGTTTTTTTTTTTGGCTGGCTCAGGCTGCCTTAAGGGTGGGTCTAGTGCAGCATGTAGAGCTTGGGATCAAACCATGGCCCCTGCGCCTGAATTTGCCCAAGCAAGTGTTTAAACAGTTGAGCCAATGAACAAGCCTCTGAAATTAGCTAATTTATATCCATGTGGATAAGAGTTTCTTTGATCCTAAGGTGTTTGGCCTCTTGTTTTTTGCTAATGGCAAAATAAGAATATTATTATGAAGAATGTTTTGGCCTCCCCGTCTCCCAGACAGGGCCTTGCTAGGTACTTAGTTCAACCTTGCCTTGAACTCACTGCCCAGGCTGATGTCAGACTTGAAGTGGTAACTCTTGCCTTGGTCCCCAAAGTGCTGGGATTGTAGGCATGCATCACCATGTGCAGCTGACCTTTTATCATTATACCATAAGGGGATGTTTTTGTTTAGAGAAAGCCGTTTAACTGAGGTAGCTTTATACTTAACAGTGAAGGCTGTATGATATTCTAAAAGTAGGGTAGGGGCCCGGCAGGATGGCTCAGTGGTCTAAAGTGCCTGCTTGGGAAAGCTTAGGCGGCTGCACGGACCGTGGTTCGATACCCAGCACCACATGCTGAGCTAGCCCTGCCCTCAGGGCAGGCTTAGCTGGCCATAAAAATAAACAGATTTTCTGAAACAAAAAATAAAATAAAATTTAAAAATTCTTTAAAAAATAAGAGTAAAAGAATATACTGAACACAGTAAGATGGCAGAATCCATGAAAATTATTTTAATCACAGTTTTTATTTTTATTTTTTACAAGTTAAAAGGGGTTTCAATAAAGCAAATAAGTCAAAATGGCTTCTCAGGGTAGTTTATTCATCCTTGTTTAGAAATTGCTTCTAAATTCTTTTTTCTTCACAGTTTTGGGAGATTTTGTTTTTGTTTTTGAGATGAGATCTCTTTATATAGTTTAGGCTGGCCTTGGAACTCTATCCTCTTGCCCTAACCTCTTTAGTTGCTGAGGTTACAAGCATGTGCCACCATGTGACTAGCTTATAAAGAATGTTTAAATAATTGCTATATGTTTCTTTCATTGAAGTTTTTGAAAATGTTTTCTCTATTGTCTTAATAGTAGCACAGTAAACTTTTAGAGGTTTATAAAATGAAACCATTCTCAGAAGCCTGAAAAATGTAATTTGCTGCTGGCATGACAAGTTTCTGTTGTTCCCTGTTCCTCTGAATTATGGCAGAAGAGTATTTAGCACCCCTTTTATAAAATTAAGGACAACACAACTTTAATTGTATCCATCTTTTAAATCATTGATTTGTTCTTGAGAAGTACACACTGATAATCCAGTTCACATGCATTATGTCTGTGCATATAAAAACAGAATCTATAGTATCTTTAGATCAGAGTTTTCCCATTGAAGTAAAATAATAGAGATGAGACATTAATTTTTTTGACCTGAGTCAAATTAAGGCAAGTTTATGAGTTTTGGCAACTGTGGGATTCCCAAAGTGCTTCCCAGAGATACAAGTGTGTGTGTCTGTGTCTATGTATGTACACACATATTTATATACATATATTTGTATATTCACAATTATTTGCTATCTGCAGTATTTTCATTTTATATTCTCTAATATTAAGTTTACATACAGAATATAAGTGAGAATTGACATTAAATAAACAAAGCTCTTAAGACAAATCTATTCTGGAGAGTGGAATGGGGATACTGGAATCAGAAGTGCCCTGTTGAATATCTAGGCAGTTAAAATTACTGATACAGTGAAAATATAATGGTCCCAAAATTATATTTTACATAAAATATTATCTTAATATTCATTTGATAAAGAGTATTTAAACATCTAATTTCTCTGTTTCCTTCCCTTCAGTGAGTATTAACTAACCACATAATACAACTGTATATGTTTTAGTGTCCAGAAAATTGTATCTTTAGGAAAATTATTTTTATTGTGAGACTGAAGTTATTACTCTGTCTATGATGGTTATTTTAGGCCACTGAAGATAGCAAGCTGAGATGAGAAAAATCTTTGGTGGCTAAAAAGCATGAGTCAACTGGATTGCCACTTTGTTCAGTTTACATACCATTAGCTAAATTGTGTGTCCCCCTTCATTACATATAGTAACCCCACAAAAAGTATTCTTTAAAATGAAGACAAAATGAATATTGTAAAAGTATACTTAGGGGCCAGGGAGATAGTTCAGTAGAATAAGCACCTGCCTGGCAAGTGCAAGGTCCTGAGTTCAATCCCTGGTACTGCAAATAAATATATATATTCAGACTGAGCCTTTATGTGCATGATACATTACCACTAGGCTCAGAATCAAGATCGAGATTAAAACAAAGGTGTCCATAGCCTCAAAACTTTAGATGCAGAGAGCTATCAAACCCAAAATTATATCTACTTTGAGCTTAAAGGAAAAGATAAGTACAACAAAAGGAGCAACCTCTATGAACCAAAAACATACTGAGGCTTTACTGTGATTTTTACATATATACATAGAACACTTCTGAACAGGCTTTGTCAGATGAGAGTTCTAGACTGGCAAAATATGGTAATTAGCATAGTATTTATGTTATAAAATTAATTTTTAAAAATTTTTCTTGATATATTTGTGAACCTATGGATAGTGAATACTATATATACATTCTAGTGTTTATTTTATGTATCAGTATTAGAAATGAGTGTCTTAATATTTACTGTTATTTTAGACATTTATGTATTATTTATACTTTGCTGCAAAATATATAGCACTTTACTAATATTAGATAATTATTTTCCCTTTCTACTTCTTTGTTATTTTCTGTTAATGTCTTAATGTTAGGATTCTGAAGTTCTAATTCTGGAAATCTAGTTGGATTGGGCTACTGGGCATGAATTACTTCTGAGCTGTCCCATTGAAAAACTTCTGTTGTAATGTTACACCACAAAACCTGATCCTCTAAAATACTAACACTTAAAACTTTGTTTTTTAGAGTTGGATAATAAAATTCAATTGTCTTCTGGTTAGTCAGAAGATTTTGTTACCATCTTTGTACTGTCTCCAAAAATGCGAACTTACACACTGTCCCTGACTTTTAGTTTCTTCATCGCAGCAAATAACTAAAGCAGGAGGAAAAAGAAGTCACTGTCAAATCAGAGAATATGAAAGGTGGTAAAGGAGGTAATGGGGAAAGTCAAAATGCCAGAATACCACAAAAAACATTCTTCCTTTTATAGCAGATGCATGTTTTGAACTTGGCTATTTTCCTAAATTCATACCAGACAAAATTTTCATTTATTTTATTGAGAGATCTTTTTAAGAGCCAGAACTTTTCTATTCATAACATGAATATATTATTATTCAAATTATTGTCCAAATGTACTGAAATATTTGTTACATAAACATAGGCATATGTTTACTTATAAAGAGTAAGGAGATTTGCTCATGAGGATATTATCATGTTTCCTCTTGTTCTTAGATGAGATAACATGTTTTTTAATTGTATAAAAAGTCTTTGAATTGCAGTTGGGGAGTAGTTTAGTGGTAGGACACTTGCTTAGCATGTGTGAGATCCTGGATTCCATTCCCAGCAAAACACACACACACACACTGTGTTATTTATCATGATTCCCTCCTGTTGTACTGGTGGGCTTTGCTTAAGCCAATCTGTAAGACAGCATCAATGAAATATGTGTAACATTCAGCGAAGAGCTCCTGTTTTTCTTCCCAAAGTAAAAGAAGTTGCATACTGACACATAATAATCATAATTGTTGAATGCATAGGTGTCTTTCAAAAAGTCTATTAACTTTCACTGTCTTCTTGTTCATCTAGATAAGAATAAATTATAAACCAACTCAATGCTACCAGCTACATGTTACAGTTGATGAAATAAGTTTAGATTTTAGTCCTCCTCACATAGCCACTATTGAAATAGTGCTTACTGTGTAGGAACAGCACAGATGTAGGACATGCCCATGATTTCAGACAACACAGTTTGACAGTACTTGTGTTACACAGGAGAGGCTGAAAAGGAGTTAATTTGTGACAACTCATAGTTTAGCACCTACTTGAAAAAGGTTTTATTCTTAAAAAGTGAACACCAGCCCTTTTAATGGACCCTGGAACTTTAACTCACTGTGAAGCCAGTCTGGCCTTGAACTTGCCATAATCCTGCTGCCTCAGCATTGCAACTGCTGGGATTACAGATAGCCACTACTGTGCCCCGCCAAATAACTTTTGGTCATAGCCTCCAACTCTTTAATAATCTGGATTAAATTAAGCTTTATATATAAACCAAGCATTTACTAGTAGAATATGATTTAACTAGTGAAAACATTTTAAGATGTCTATTACAAGTTTTCTTAGCCTGTTACTAAAATGCTGAATGAAGTGATCTACAGTATACTGACATATCTGTGTAAGTTTTTGGTGAAAGCAAGAGGTGTGTGTGTGTGTGTGTGTGTGTGTGTGTGTGTGTGTGTGTGCACACGCACATTGTGAGGTTCTAATCCAGCACCTCTCACATGCTAGGAAAACATTCTGCTAATCATAATTCCTTTGAGCTTGCTGCTTAGTTAAAAGTATCCTGAAAAAAAAAAAAAAAAAAAAGGTATCCTGTTAGGAAGTCATGAGACTTTCTTCTTCCTTTTTAAAGTTCTCCAATCAGACAACAGAATTGATCCAGTAGTATCAAACTCCAAATAATTTATGTTGAAATTCTTAACTGTATTCCAAATATACCTGAGTGAATATGTTAGGGTTTGTTTCATTGTTTTCCTGGTGGCCTGATTTAATATGAGTTCCACAGACTCATTAAGGAAAAGTTTCATTATGCTTGAAATTTTTGAAAGTCATAATATAAATACAGGAAATGATTACACAAATGGCAGTGAATGATTTGGGCCCTTTTAGTTTTTTAACAGCGGTCCTTTGTTTTTTATTAGCCTTATAATTCAAATGCACTAAATTGTCATTGATGTCACAAAGTTTGCTGTTTACAGGTTATGTAATTGAAAATGCTTTGGAACCTAGAAAATAATTTCTAGGTTTACCTTATTTTGCAATTTTCCATGTATTGACAGTTGCTCCTCATTTGAAACACCCCATTTTTATTATGTAGTAAGTCGTAAAATCAAATTTATGTTACTTTGATTTCTAAATTCAAACTATCAAAAATTTAGGCATATACAGTGGAATTATTTCCCTATAGTATTTATATAACTCTTCAGATGAGCTGGAAGGCACCTTGGTACATTGGAGTTGGAGTTGTGTTGTAGTCCCAGCTCTAAAGCCTTATATTCCTGTCTTAAGTATTACTGTTCTGTATTGTTGGTTTCATTCTCCACTTTTCATTTTAGCCTTTGCAAAAGTTATTCTTTGTTATTATAATCCAAAAATGATGTCCACTTGGGACTCTGAATTCCTCACTTCATAAATGAAGATAAAATACAGATCTAGCAACATTGTACGTAATAGTGCCCAAGCATTTTTCTACCATGTTCACCATCAAGTTACTATGTATTAAAATTGGAGTATTTCTTACCATTTCTCAGAGATGACTTGTTAGAGAACATCAGCAAAAACTTGTAAGTAAAAATCATATAGAAGTCCAAGAAACCACCAAAAGATGGATTTTTTAGTGTTTTTTTAAATATTGGATTTCCTTTGGTATTTTTTCATTTTAATTCAATGATTGTCAATTTGTTATGGTACTATATGTGTCTATATGTATGCATATAATATATGTATATGTATATGAAGAATAAAGTTAAGATTTGGTCAAACTATATTTTCCCATTCAAGTACAAAAATGTTTTCAAGGCTGCAAAAAGTGTACAGTTGTTAAACAAGTTGTAAATAAAGACTTGTATAAAAATTTCATTGGGATTTTTATTTCCTTCCATTCTTAAATTATAATAAACACTTAATATTAATTGTAGTCTTCCTCTCTTTGGCCATACTGTCCTATCAATTTAAAGATACCACTCATTAATTATAAGGAATGTTAGAGTTTTATTTTATTTAAGCCATTATTTACTGTGTATAAGTTGACAAGTGTTAGTTATTAGGATTAGAAGTTAAACATGACTTTTTCTCACTTAGAATTACATTAACTTAAGGTTAATTTTGTGACCAAGGCAATAAACATGGGTTGATGAGACCCACATTCATTCTTTAATGTATTTCTATTGAATCATTTTAATTTTATGGGTTTTAATATATTAAACGATGAGTATTTAACAGGAAAAATCTCAAAAATGTATTGTTTTTAATGTTGAATGTTTTTAAGAAAGCATCAAAATTTTTTAACATTGATTCTTTTTGAGGTACTAGTTTTAAAGAGCCACAAATTCTTATATGAACTACAAGTAATAACAGCACTTTACCAAAATATACTTATATCCAAGGCAGTCTGCACATTATAGCAGCACATTTCATACATATGTATCACTTACACTGCCAGCGCATGTGTTGTGTATTCTTGGCCTTTTTGTAGCATATAGTTGACATCTCAGTGGTCTTGCTATTTTGTCTGGAAGTTGTAATATTATGTAGTATGTAGTTCACAGGGACATCAGAGCAAAAACATTTTTTTTTATAATGTAAGTAGCATTTATTTAGTGCTCAATATGTACAAGGCTTCACAGGTATTATTTAAGTCTTAAAGTCATTTTTTTTTT
>PVJA010038018.1:0-19962 GCA_004027025.1 Myocastor coypus
CTTTTTAGGAAATTGCTCCTGTGACAGGTTTGACCAAAAAGTTCAGGTTCTCAAAATTCTAATGCATTCTACTGATTCACTCTTGGAATATACTCTTGTGAGACTGCTCAGAACCCTGCTAGTATTCTATAAACTGCACAAGTGCTGAGACACTTAGGCTGCAGCTAGGTAAGCTTCCAGTGGAGAGCTGGTACCACCTGTCAGCTTGAGAGCTTGTCACCTTGGATGTGTCAGAACACTTGAGACCTATGGAGTTGTGGTTGCCAACTCTGCTGAGATCCCGTGGAACAGAACAACCACCTACATTATCCCAGTGTCCATCTAGAAATGTGAGTTCTGCTAACATGGTCATAAGAAGCCACTGAGCTTTGAGATGACCTCACAGAAAGACATGGTGGCTTCATTCTGGGGGACTTTTTTTTTTCTTTTTGGTAACACCTATTATTGGATAATAAAAATAAATAAATAAATAAATATAAGAAAGAAAAAAAGACATGGTGCGGGGCCCAGTGGGATGGCTCAGTGGTCTAAAGCCCCTGCTTGAGAAAGCTTGGGTGGCTTCAGGGACCGTGGTTCGATCCCCAGCACCACATGCTGCGCCAGCCCTGCCCTTGGGGTGGGCTGAGCCGGCCATAAAAATAAGTGAATAAACAAATAAAGGCTCTGAAGAAGAAAAATAAAATAAAATAAAATAAAAATTTAAAAAAAAAGGAAAGGAAAAAGAAGACACGGTGGGAAAAGTCATCTCTATAACTGCTTATTTTCAATATTATTTTGCCTAGGAAATCAACTTGTGCCAAACAACAAATGCCGCATGTTTTATGGAGTAAGCTAACTTATGAAGTTCACTGATTTCTGCTGCAATAGGGTTTTTCAGAAAATTATTTTTAATGACTGAACATAGCTGGAATGAAAGTTGCCCTGGAGTTTAAACAGCTCTATTAATTTGGGAGGAATGCATGACCTTGAAGGAAAGAACCTTGATCTGCCTGTTGAGTGCATATCCTTCTCTGAGTTTAAAAAAGTTATACTCGTTGTTTGACACATGAGACACACTTTCGAACTGAAGTGTCTAGACCCTGAGCTCTTTGTGGTTCAAGGCACAGAACAAGACAAGAGGGCTAAGGACTCGAAGACACCAGGAGGTATTTTCCACAGCCAGCATTTGAGGTTAGTGAACTTGAACAGTAGGCCGCTTGAGAAATACACTTCTTTGGGTGAGCTGTGTTGGCCAGTGGTGGAACACGTGCTTGATTCCTGGATTCAGCATCCAGAAACACACACAGAAGAAGGAGGAGCAGAAGCAGTGGAGAGGAGGAATACAAGAAGAAGAATGTACTTTTCAACTAGAAATCGAGACTTCTGCTTGACAAACATGAAATTATGGAGACAATAGGTAGGCTCACTGGCAAAAAAATGATTTATAAGGTCATAGTCATAGAGATGAACATATAGGTGATAGTAAAAATAATAGTTATGTAAACCTTATATATTGCTTATCATATTCCAGGGGCTAGTCTAAGTGTTACTAAGTAGTTGCTAAATTATGACATGTGCTGTATGTTAATGCCTATGTTACAAATGAGGAAACTGACACAAGAGTATGCTAGGTAGTAGAGCAAGCTGTGTAGCTCATCTTACTCTAGAATTTATACTCTTTGTCCTGTAGTATATTGTGTTTTTGTATGGTGTACTGGGGTAGGTATGAAAAGTGGAAAGGGCAGGTTTTAAAAAAGAAAAGGGGAGAATGATACAAAAGTTTAGTTATAGTTTTGAAGTAGTGGGAAATAGTAAGCACTGATGCACAAAGTCCTTACCTAGTAAAAGTTACTGAAGCTTTAAGATACCACCTGCTTATCATATGACTCTCACTTCCTCTGGAGGCACTAATGGGAAAACCAGGATCTTCTCTTAGCGAGTGACCTCCATGACAAGCTTCCCAGTGACTCAAGTGGGATGTTGAGCAGGGAGAATGTTAAGAGTACATCCACCTCCCCTAGAGACCTGGCTAGGAATGGTGCCCAGCAGCTCAAGAGCTCATGCAGAACACAGTTCATTCTTAGCAAACATACAAGCTATTTTTTCCTTTCTTCTATACATCTTGATGGTGTGTGAAGGATGAGGAAGAAGAGATAATAATATAGGAGTAGGTTACACTGTACCTCAACTTTTAAGGACAGTAGGAGATCTCTTCGACTCTTTCCGTGCTAACCACCAGTTATTCACATCCATCAAGACCCAGAAGTCCTGCAAGCTCAACATTTGATATTTTGAATAAAAGTTAAGTTTCAACCTTTTTTCTTTCAGGAAGGATCTGAATAAATAAGTCCAAATTCACATATAGGAGGTAGGATGGTTCCCAGGCCAAGCAACTTCAGTATAAGATAAACTATATTAAAATGTTAGAGGGGTCAGGGAGATAGTTCAGTAGAATAAGTGCTTGCCTGGCAAACACAAGATCGTGAGTTCAATCCCTGGTATTGAAAAAAAAAAAAAAAAAAGAAAAAAGAAAAGAAAAAGAAAAGTTAGAATAGGTCTTGCTATATCTTGGTCTTACTGATCCAACAGAAAAATTTAACCATAAGGTACAAAAAGGAAAACCATATTAATATGCTGAGTTGTAAAAGCCTCAAGTCAACAGCCCCCAATAATGCCTGATGAGCTGATAATCCACTACTGTTACGAACTGTTGGACTAAATACCTAGCTACTTTCTATTCGTGCAATGAAAAGAAAGATCTGTACTAATGAGGTTTAGACAAGAAATCATGTTTGCATCTTGAACTCTGAACAATTATGATGAAGACAGCATTATGCAATGTATTAAATATTGTAAAGAATAATAAAAATAATTTTTTAAAAAATGTAATGACATACAGCTATATGAAGAGGTCATCTAGAATGGTGTTCACTTACTGTTTTAATCTGTGTCTAGGAGTGAGATGCTGAGTACATCTTTGTTTTTGTATAAGAGTATTTTTTGACTATGTTAGTGTGAAATGTTTTTAAGTAGAGAAAATTAAGAATTGCTGCGTGAGGTAAGATATGTGTTAATTAGCTTAATTATTATTATTTTTTGAATTTTAATTTTTATTACTTTTAATAAGAGATAACAATATGAGAGTTTCAAAACATGTTAGTAGTACATTCACAATAGTTGAGACACTACATATTGTCCTCACAAATGTTATGACAAATTTCCTAATCAATATTGGTTCCGAAGAGGGGGAAAGAAAAAAGAAGAGAAGAAAAAGTTTTTTTCTCTTTGAACTAGGAGGAAGTAGTTGTATACATAGTCCAATGTTTCATAATTTCAGTGGGTTACCAGTGAAATTGACAATGTTGAAGGCTGTTGATTTAAACCTCTTACAGCTCATCATACTAATCTAGCTCTGCGTTTTAGGCCTCGTAATTAAGCTTTTCTGTTGGTTGATCAAGTAATTAGCTTAATTGTAGTATTCATTTTATAACATATATTGATCTCAAAACATGTTGTAGAAGTTCAATATGATTTTATCAGTTACTTATATTCAAAGGAAATATTTTAAAAGGCAAAGAAAAGGACTGCGTGTGGTAGACATATAAAGAAAAGTATAGAAATTATTCATAGAAAAGTCCAGGGTAATGTAGTCTATCTGGAGGAGGTAGAACGGTGTGGCAGCGATGCAGCTTGAGGTTGTTCTCACATCCTTCCTGTGAACACATGGCTATTTGTTGTTATTACAGTGTATATTGTTCTTCCATATACCCTTCCAAATGTACCTCATTTCATAGTAAAATGTTTTTTAAAATAAATTTCATAGACTCAAAAAATGTTAGAAAATATTATTATTATTGAAAATTAGAAGATCATGCTGGAGCTGAGTTGTGCAGTAGTTATACAGAAGGTTGTTCAGCTCTGTGAAAAATACATGATTCTCAACGATTAGAGTAGGAATGTCTCTCAGACACTGCCAAGGCCGCCCTTGATTTGGAAGTAGAGGGAAGGAATAGAGTAAACTAACAGGGTATTCATAGTCAATGGTATTCCTCATAGAAATTGCACATGGAATTTTATTAGATGGGTGTCATTAAGCAGTTATATTAAAAAATTCTGTTGTGGGGGCAGGGAGATAGCTCAGGGGCACAACTACCTGTCTGGCAAGTGCAAGGTCCTGAGTTTGATCCCTGGTTACACACACACACACACGCACACACACACACACACACACACAAAGTAAATTAGAAAATTCTGTTGTAGGTAAGCAAGCATGTATCTATGAGTTACTTTCTGTATAGGTTTATACAGAAAAAGTTGTAAACTGAGGACTCAAATTTAAGATTCAGCCCAGAAATGTTTTTTTTTTTTTTTTTTTTTTTCTGTGAATATTTAAAGTAAATGTTCTTCATTAATTGAGAAAATATATAAGTTATGAAAATAATCTGTAATTGATCTTGCTTTTGCTCCAAACACAGGATGTACCTTTTTCTTATAAGATTGCATTTAGATTTCTAAACTGTCAGTAGTACTCTATTACAAACTTAAAATTGGATCCATTTACTGTAAGGATTGGCATTACACAGATTCTTAACTGGACATACTAACTTTCTTGTGGTAAAAATTTCACAATGTACTGATACATTGAAATAATCACATCATGCACCTCAAATATATCAACTTTTGTTACATACATGTACCTCAGTAAAGCTGCTTGCTTTTTTTTTTTTTTTTACTTCTTTTTTTTATTTATTCATTTTAATGAGAAAAAAAAAATCAATGAAACAGTCTCAAAACAGGTCCATAGGACAAGCTGCTTGCTTTATTGATTTATTATCCAGCTTTATTGACCCGGACCATCATGATGTACACTAGATAATCAGAATTCTGCCTAATTTTAACAGCCATTATGAGCAACATCTTTTGACTTCTTCTTCTGGCAATCAACACTCATTGTTATGGTTTGGTCTAGTTGTCCTCCCAAAGATTCACGTGGTCCTGCGGGGGCTTGGAGAGTTCTTGATCCAATGCTGGAGCCATAGGGGTGAGTGCTACACCTGCCCTGGGGTCAGCACTATGCATTACAATAGAAGGAGGGGAGCTCCCCAGCTTTTGACTCTCCCCTTGCTCTTTGCAGCCTTCCACAGCCAGGAAAGGCTGCTCTCTTCTGTGTGCCACCCTGCCTTGGAGCCAGGTGTCTATGGCCTGAAACATCCACAAACTGAGCTAAACACAGCTTTTCCTTTTTAATTCTGGGTGTTAGCTTTTTGTCCCTACAATGAGAAAAAAAAAAAAAAAATAACTGAGACACTCATTTTCTGCTTTTAGAGTTTTTTAGTATTTCACATATAACCTGGATCATGTAGACTTTGCCTCTGCATTTGGTTTATTTCACTCAACATGATGTACTCGAAGTTAATTTATTTTGTCACAAATGGCAGAATACCCTGCTCTTTAAGGCTGAATCAAAAGACAGCCCCCCCATTAGACAGGACAGTAGCATTCCATTTTACCAGATGCCTCCGTGATCCTCTCAGTACTACAATCAGTTCTTTCAACAATTTAACTGTCGGTCTCTGTCAGCTCTTGCAATTATATCTTCTGGACCTAGAGAGAAATTCTCTTATTTTATAAGAATCTATTTTTTTTTTTTTTGTATCTGTAATAATCTTTATAGCTGAATGAATAAAAGGAGGCACATTTAGTTTTTTTCTTGGTGGTGATGATTATGTTGATTTGAACCTTACGGTTTTCAGAAGTTTTGTTTCTCACTGTCAAATCAGACAGTGTCACATATGTGACCACCGTGGTATTTCTTACCCTTAATTTAATGAGAGTCTGACTCCAAGGGCTTCTTTTTGGAAAAAGGAAGAGCAAAGCAGAACCTTCTAAGAATAGCTTCAATTGCAGAGTACAGAGAACAAGGTCATCCTAGATGGGCCATTGTGTCTTCTATTTTTCAGAAAGCAACAGTGGTTTTCATATAGGAAAAGAATCCTGAAACAAGTGCTACTAGACATCTGGTTCTTCATAGTTTTGCCACTAACTTGGCTTTTTGGCAATGAGAAAATATAGCAGTATACGTCACTATCAATTACCCTTTGTATGGATGAAAGGGTTGAATCAAAATATTTCTGAATTTTCATTTTGCTCTGACATTGGTTGCACAAATGACACATACTCTAACCTTCTTCAGTTCATCTGCCTATTGTCTGTATGATTTAGAGACAATTTAAATCTTGAATTGACAGATTTAATAAAGCACAAATTTCTGTGTTACTGTTATATGAATATCTATGTTTATATTCAAACACAGAAGGTTAGAACTTGGATGTATTTCAGCAACATACGAATATCCAATGATTTTTAAACTGTTTTTAGTCTTTTAGCATCATAGAACTCAAACAAAAACAGCAAAACAAACACATAAAAATATGTTTGAAGCCGGGCGTGGTGGCTCATGCCTGTAATCTCAGCACTCGGGAGGCTGAGGCAGGAGGATTGGTGCGAGTTCGAGACCAGCCTGGGCTACAAAAGTGAGCTCAAGGCCAGCCTCAACTGCATAGCGAGACCCTATCTCAAAAAGACAAAAAAAAAAAAAATATGTTTGACTTGAATAAAATGGCAAGCAGGTGGGGACACGAGCACACTTAGCAAATCAGGCACGCGTACATTGCACTTTATGTATTTATAACTGTAGCTCCTGCAATATTGGAGTTAATGGAGTGTCAAGGGGAGCGAAGCTGTCTCAATGGTTTATTTTTATTGGAAAAAAGTAAAAAGAGCCAGAAAACCTAGTTTTCTTTTTTGCCAAGTTAAGTTATCTAGGACAGTGAGTCATCCATTGACTTTGGACATAGCACATATGTTTCTATTTATCCAAAAATCCATGCAGTAACACCAGGCTAGAGCCATTTTCACTTATGTCCAAGTGTGTATAGGAGGCTAGAATAATGCTCTATAGATAATTTCTTTTTGGATTACAGGCTTATTATGTATTTGGTCAATAAATTGCTCATACAAACCAAACAATGAATACAAAGAAATGACAATTTTAATATCTGTACAGAGCATTTAATAATTTACAAGATAGAGTGGTAGAGGAACCACACACACACACACATACAATAAATATACTCAAAATGTATAAACACATCTAACTTCATTGTGACATATGGGCTTTCAGAGTGGTGGAGGTGCTGTGTTAGAAGCATGAACAGTAAAACAAGGAAACATTTAATACACATAGATGTCACCAGACATCTACATTTATAGATATTTATTTTCTAACAGACTTTCAATAGCATTTAAAGGAAAATGATGTAGAATATGCTACATTTTCTTTCTTGAAATAGTTAACTGAGACATGGTATATACTATTGTTTTAAACCTTAAAACATGCAGTACTGTAGCTGTAATAGGAAAAAAAGAATGTGAAAATTTTATCTCTATGTGACACAGGACTGGTGACAAAGAATCTCTTTGTGGTTCAGACTGGAGAAGTAGGGTAGAGTTCAGATTTATTTAGTTATTTTTTGCAGAACTGGGGATCAAATTCAGGACCTTATACTTGCCAGACAGGCACTTGGGCCCCTGAGCTATCTCCCCAGCCCCGAGTTCAGGTTTAATCCATGATCTGTGAAGCAAAACTCTGGGACATGGTGCCCTGGACAAGAAATTCACTAAGACTCAAGTTATTGATGACTTTGGGAGCATAACTGTTAGGTGGAGTTAAGAGTCACACTAGGAAAAACTAGTGTGATAACCAAAGATGAGCCCTAGCAGGATCAAATGCGGAATCTACATCACAGCATTATGACTTCAAGGTCTACACAGTGTACGTGTCTGATCATAGAAGCCTAGCTATAGTTAGCTATTAGAATTAAATTATCTATTGTTACCTAAATTGGTTCCCAAAACTTATTAGCTTTAAGAATATGTGCAGTGATACTTCAGTTGTTGAAATTGATTCATTCAAAATTTGTGTTCAAACAATGAAAGGCTCAAGAGCTGCATTGTCATAAGAAATCATGGAAAGCCAAATAATTGGTTCTGAAGCCCACTTATGAACTCATTTTCCCAGGATTTTAACGCTAATTTAAGAGTGTAGGGTATAGAAATACATGCTCAATTTTAGGATCTAAAATATCTAAATATGATAAACATAGCATATTAAATATCAAAATGTATTACAATAAATACAATTTAAAAATGCATATGGCTGTTCTACCTTGATGTGGAGGCATACCGAAAGTTAGCATACTAGTAGCAGTAGAGAAATTGGAGGAGGGGGATGAGAAATGCTATTTTTTGGAAGAAAAATCTCCTTCCAAAGTGATTGCTAGTCATACACATTCTGGTGTCTTTTGTTATTTTTTTCCAGCTTTTCTCTCTAGAAATTTTTCTGTGTGACAGCAATGCTTAGCCTGAAGTGTGATCCCTTGTGTTTCTGGTGGGACATGTTCCTGACTCACTCTAGGTCCCTGTAAGTTTTTTTTAAAGTTAGATTTTGGATTTAACTATTGAGCAAATTATGAACACTGAGTAGAATTTGTTTGAATTTTACTGTTCGATAGTGGAAAGTTTGAACTTGGAACCATGGAACAGCAGAGTCATCACTGTGTTATTTCAATGTGCAGACATCTAGGAAGAGCCTGGCTGGGATGCTCTGGTTCAGTCTCCCAGGAGCGGAGACTGGTTGTCCAGGATGGTCGTAGACCCTGAAAGTTGGTTGGGGCCGGAGGCTCCACTCACTCTGGATCTACTGCAGGAGGCTTCGGCCCCTTGCTCTGTGTGCCTCTACCTAGCACTACTTGTGTGACTTCCTTAGAGAGGGACTCAAGAAACAGAGCAAGAAGGAAGTCACTGTTCTTTTTGTGCACCAATTTAGGGAGAAACATTCAAATATTTCTATCATTCTCCATAACACATGGGCAAAAACAAAGAGAATTGGGCTTCTATGTTCAGAAAGAGAAATGTGAAATATTGTGTGGACAGATTTTAAAGCCAGTTTAGTGTGATAAAGATATATCACATCAGCTCAAAATGAATCAGAGCCATTTACTAAGTCTTCCTAGAAAGCACACATGCCAGTGAGGCCCCTACCTAACAGGCAACAGATTTAAAAAGTTGAAGTAAAAAAGACATGTGCAAAGATGTGCTCAAGGTACACAGAAACCATAGGGGTAGTACGTTACCATAGCACTGATAGTAATAGACCTGCTGAATGGGCTTTGGAAAGAAGTAATTCTTGGAATATGGAGGAAAGAATTTTGCAAAAGGGCTGCTTTTGGTAAGGAAGCCAGGTCAAGGTTCCTTATAAGAAGGGACTGGAGGAGCAAATACCATAGTCTGAGGCTCATCTCCCTTTGCTTCCCATCTCTGTCTGAGGCTTCCATTTGTCCCAATGTAACTGACAGTAAGAGGTCAAAGGACCTGACAGCTTCTGAGAAGAGATCAGAGTGAAGGAGAAATGAAGGGTTTCTTCCACAAGATGAGAACTGAACTTTGTCTTGAAGGATGAAGAAGAAACAAGGCTATAGAAAGCTGGATGTATACTGAGCACAGAAGACAAGAATACACAGACCAAGCTGGAGATGTAGGTCAGGCTTGAAGTGCTTGCTCAGCATGCTTGAGACCCAGGCAGGGCCCAATCGTCATACGAGATCCTTCACACAAAAAATGGGATTAGGAAAAAACAGTGATGGAGTAGTGACTCTTCCTAGCAAAGCGGAAGCTATGTGGCATAGAGAGATTAAAGTAGGCAGGACAAGGCTGTGGGTGGACCTCTGTTTTGTAGCATTTCTAAAGGGTGGGGGTTTGGACTTGTTATGAGGAGCAGCAATTGATAATTCATGAGCACAGATGTAGCAAGGCAACTGGAATGGCAGAGGGCAGGGAACTCTAGAACAGATCTGGTTAGATATAGGGAAGAAAGTGAAATGACGTTAATGAAAGTTTTCTCGGGAGGCTGAGGCAGGAGGAACGGTGTGAGTTTGAGACCAGCCTGGGCTACCAAAATGAGCTCAAGGCCATCCTGAACTGCATAGTGAGGCCCTGTCTCAAAAAAGACAAAAAAAAAAAGTTTTATTAACAACATTAATACATTAATAAAGTCTAGTTTTGAGTAGCCCTTCAGGTAAAAGAAACACTAGGTACTAAGTGATCAAATGGTAAATACTGCAAATTTGTTGGAATGAGCTGTCTGCCTTACAGACAAGGGTGGGCCTGAAATGTAAGCAAGACAATGAGTCCAAGTATTGTAATCTAGAGCAATTATGTTACACTGAAGTGTGAACATAGGAGTGAATAAAATGTTGTAACAGGAGGAAATACGCCAAAATTGCCATCAATTTTCCTCTGGAAATCTGTTTTTGAATGGCATTGGCCTGGGCTGAAAGTTTGTCTTGAATCAATGCAACTGCTTATTCAAAAATCCATCTATGGCGCTGGGCAGATAGCTATACAGAATGAAGCACCTGTACAGGGAGAGCACACTAGCGTGCAGACGCCATGCTGGCCCTGCTCCTGGGGCACACTGAGAGGGTGATTGAGAGTGGGCGTGGTGCTGTGTGCCTATCATCCCAGTGCTTGGGAGGCTGAAAACAGGAGGATCACCATGTAGTGAATAAGGGGTGTCCAGAGCAAGAGTGCTCTTCTCCGCTTAGCTGGGTCAAGCCGAGAAAAGGAGGTGCGAGCCAGAGTGTGGGGAGTAAGGACCGGGCATGGGCAGAGGGTAGGAATCTGCCAAGTATCACTGCCAGAGGTAAAGAAGGCCAAGACAAAGGCCTGGGCCTCATTAGCAGAGTGCTAATCACCGTTTCATTTATCAAAATCAAAACTGGAGCATTTAAAAGCTGGGAAAATTAAAGCGATAATGTTGTATGTATGTGTATGTGCACTTATGTGGAACGAATACACAGATGATTGAAAGTAATGTACTTATTCAAAATAGATAATTACTGAAATTAAAACAGAAAAGGAGAAAACATCTAAACAGCTGAAGAAAAGTGGAATGTTACTGTATAAGCGACTGCTCTCCGGTCCCGTCTGGATAATGAAACAGCACAGGTCAGAAAGAGGTCACTGAAAACTCTAACTGGCCCGAGCTGCCTCCTCCCACCGGTCTCATCTAATTTTGGGCTCAGATTTTCCCGCAAATCATGATAATTGGGAATCAGCTTACACAGCTGCGAGCCACAGCTCATAGACACAAGGGGAACAAAATGTGAAGTTGAGCATCTCTGCAGGAGAGGGGAGGGAAGCGACTTGTTTATGTACCATTTCATCACTCTTCCCAAGAGGCTCAGACCTTGGGTTTACATTTCATTAATGTTGCAGGAACATTTTAACTTGAAAATACAGATTGGCATTTCATCAGAAGGAAGA
Source organism: Myocastor coypus (assembly GCA_004027025.1). NCBI lineage: Eukaryota > Metazoa > Chordata > Mammalia > Rodentia > Myocastoridae > Myocastor > Myocastor coypus. The sequence goes on from PVJA010038018.1 coordinate 11,365, forward strand.
AATTTATATTCAGTTTTAAGTTAAAAATCATAAAATATTACTGCTGTAAGGAAACTAAGAATGATGTCATACAATTTCTTGCTTTTACAGGTTAGAGACATTTGAACTGGAGATGTTAAAGGGCTTGCCAAGTTAGTGAGAGCATCTGGACTAGAAACACCGGTAGTCTGTTTTGCCACTTATGTGAGGTCAAGCTCCCACGCTCTAGACAACTGTACCAGGGACACTAATCAGCTGCAGCAATCTTCTTTCTGTCCTATCCTCAGTACTCCTGACACTGGAGGTGTTCTCACATTATTGAGAACTCTGCCCTAGGGGTGGTCATTTTTATTTTGCCATTCTCATGCCTTTGCTCATCCAAATGATTGCAATGGCTGCATAGGCAGCTACTGGACTTGCTAAATTCATGTTTTCATCTTTTACATTATTTATGGACTTTTTTAAGACAGGGTCTTGCTTTGTAGTTCATGTTGGCATTGGCCCTCAACTCTTTATATAGCCGAAGCCGGTCTCAAAGTCACAGTGATCCTCCTGCCTCAGCCTCCCAAATTCTGGGATTACCAGTGTGCACTATGACTCCTAGTGATTCTATTTATGTGTTTGTTCAGCCGCCAACTCCCACATTCGCATCCTGGACCATTTGGCCCAAAGAACTACATCATGTGAGAAGTCACAATATTTCATATTTTACTCTCTGATAGCAACTCCTTTTCCTCCAGTTACACATTCATTTACCCACATTAGCTATACTGGACAAGCTGTTGAGAAGAAAAAACAAAAACAAAAAAACAGATCGCAGATTCTCATGCAGCAGTGGAGAAGTGGTGGTTCAAGGTGGCAGACAGCAATGTTCAACAGGGTCCGAAAGGGACCCAAGATCTGCCTGTCTTGTGATTCTGCTGTTTTCTGCAAAGATGTCTTTGCTCATGTATTTGAAGCTGGCTCACTGCTACTGTGTATAGTTTTCAGACCTCAGAAGAAAGGCAGAGAATGAGGAAAAAAATATTGTTTTGCTTTTCTTTTTTAAATTAAATGTGTATTAAAGTTGCACATATTTCTAATATCTGACCTCCAGATAGAGTTTCATCTCTCAGTCATACCTAGCAGAAACAGACACTGGGAAATGTAATGCTTAGAAGAGAAATCATGGGTGCAGCTTAAATTGAGATGCCCTATTTTCAAAAGGAAGAAAGATGGAATGATTTGGGGACAATATTAGCTGTTTCTATTGCAGCTATCACCACGTTTCTACTGAGTGGCTTCCCAGCAGCCTCTGGTACCTTCATCCTGCACCCATGGGCGTCAGCTTACTCTCAACTTCTTCCTCAGCTTACTCCCAACTCTGTCAAATGAGCCACCCATGGCACACAGCATAAATGATGTCTTACCAGTTCCTTCCAGAGCTTACCCCAGCTACCCTCCCATAGTACCTACCCTAAATTCTCATTGTGTCTTCCTATTTAATGTTGTATGATACTGTGGAATACTGGATTGTGCATCCCAAGGGACTCCATGTATTTTGTTGGATTTTAGTTCACTAGGAGTCAAAAACGCTTAAATTCTCACTGAATCTACTAAATTATAAGGTTACCTAAGATGATAATTATTAGTCTTTTAAGATGTTCGTCATCCAGTTATGACCTAGTCTAGATGAATTTAGTTAATAAGATAAAAAATGTGCCATAGAGATTTTAAAGTGGGGAGAAATTGTTCAAAATGAAAGAGAAACTGGGAACTAGGGCGGGGAAGGAGGAAATAAGGGAAAAGCATACGTATTTATAAAAATATATGTGCCGAGATAAGAAACTAGCATCTTAAAGAAGCAAAGAACAATAAACAAAGCTTAGGGCAGATTGCAATCTGTTACTTAGGGATTCCAGAAAACTGGGATTTAAACTGGGATTAAATTGATTGATGTCTCCACCCTTACTTGAGATGTTGGTGATTATCTCCTCCCCTCCTTGTAATCCTTTTATTTAACAATTGTGTGAACCTAGCGTTAAACAAACAGTGGAGGTCAACGGAGGTTATAGTCCTAAATTAAAAGGAGATGCTTCTGGAGCTCTGGGCTCACTTCCAGAGAGATAAATCTTAGTGAGACCTCCGAAGCTACATTCATCGGGTCTTCTTATTGTTTCTTTTGGCAACGGACCATAACACACAACATATATGTATGTGTGTATATATATATATTATATATTTATGTATATATATGATAGCTATTTTGCTAATTTCTCTTAATTTATTGTAAAGAAAATTTTGTGCTAATATTATTTGGACAATTAAATGCTTACATCTTATACTCAGAGTTACTAAAGATAGCAATAAGAAATATATGAGCCACTACTACCTTCTTTTTGCTTGAAATTTTGTGGGTTTTTTTTTTTTTTTTTGTCCTTTTGAGACAGGGTCTCGCTATGCAGTTGAGGCTGGTCCTGAGTTCACTTTTGTAACCCAGGCTGGTCTCGAACTCACACCGATCCTCCTGCCTCAGCCTCCCGAGTGCTGGGATTGCAGGCATGCGCCACCACACCCGGCCAAGGGTTTTTTTTCTTTAAAAATAAGTGAAACAAGTTTTCTGCCTGGGAATATGCATAGTAATATCTTTATGACTTTCTAAATTTATTGATATTAAAATCACACTTCATTTTCTCTTTAGAAACATTGTTCTTATTAAGGCTAACATCATTATTATAGTCTTTTTTTGAATTAAAAATTTATTTATTTATTTTTTTACATATAGTACAGAGTTTCAAAACCAGAAAAATTTAACAATGGTTATATCACATATTTTCATTATTGGATCAGTTTAGATTAATAGATATCAGTGTATAAGATTGATCGAACAAACATTAACACTTTCGATAAACATTAGTTAATTTTTCTCTTAACAGTTGACACACTGCACATTGTCCTCACAATAGTTATACAGAGCACAGTGTGTGGGCATGACCCACCTTCCTATTGATGTTGCTAAGGAAAGAAAGAAAAAAAAATTCTTCTCTCTGAATGAAGAGGAAGCAGATGCACACACAGTCCAGTGATTATTATAGTCTTATTTTTCAACATAATTAGTACAGTCTTGTCTTTATATCTTGTCAGTCACAATTTTCTGTAGATTTCACTCCTATATATCTTTGAAATTGACTCTATCTACCCTCCCACATTAGGGGCAGATATTATATTTTCACACCTCATCTACAAATGACAGTGATAACACTTTTTTTTTAATTCCTTCAGTCAGCCTCATTGTCCTCAAATCCATTCTTGATGTGATAGCAAAGAAATGACTCTCATGTTTAGCATCTGTCTTCACCAGGAGGACACCAAGTGATAAGAGAGTTCCATACAATATTTAAATGTGATAAACAGTGGTCCTGTTTGCAAATTAGTTTAAAAAGCTATAAGGAACAAGGGGTAGTCTAATGTTTGTGCCCGTCATACCTTTTATTCATTTGGGTGTCATTAAGAAGTAGGGACTTCAGGAGGGTTATCATACCCACTCCAAAAGGGCTTGAGGCATTCTTCCTCATATTTTACCACACAGGGACACAGAATATCTTCACAAAACATTCCTCTCTAGGCCCCCAGTGTGGTGATGCTCTGCCCCAGATCATCCTTTGGAACTGTGTTAATGCCTCTCAATGTTAACAATATATAATAAACAATAGGTACATTTCAGTGTACAGGAAGAGTACACTGTGAGAAGCTATCTTGAATTCTGAAAGAGGCTTCACTTCAAAAGCAGTAGGTCCAAATATGGTGAGGAAGAAGTACTGGGTAAGATATTAGGAATGTAGATTGAGATTTTTCAATAAGGAATACACAAAATACTATCACTTAGGTAATTCCTCCTAGACTAGAGTTTAGACATTTATTGCCTTGCAAAGTTATTGAGAGTGACCTGGGATATGGAGTCATGGACAGAAGTAAACTAGAGTTGGTAACTAAGGAGAAGAGCTCTCTCCCCAGTATTTGCACAGAACAGCAGCACTCTGGCATCTCTACGACAAAGAGAACTCTCGAGAATTCTTAGCAAGTCCAGAAAATACCTGAGACCTCCAAGTGAGGGCAGCTCCGTGACAAACTCAGGGATGAAGCCTTCTAGTGAAAAGTTCCTGTCTTCTGGTCAGGAATAGTAAGTTGCTTGCTAAATGATTCATTCTTGTATTAGCAAACAGTAGTTGGGAATAATGACATAAATATTACAATAAAAAACAAACCAGGGGCATAAATAATGCAGGCAATGAAAAAAGAAACACTAAAAATATAGTTAAGATCCCAAGGCAATCATAAAATATGTAACACCTATACAAGAATAGTACTGAATTAAAAAAAGAAAAAAAATCACCATAAGTAAATTAAGGCATCCAAAGTCATAGCAAATTTTATTTTGAAATCAGTGGGAGAGTTTGAATATAAATTCAAAACTTTTAGTAAACAACCTCAGTGAGTAAAACTGCTCAATGTAAATTAATAAAAATGACAAATTGAGGAGACAACTGTGGAAGAGCTTTCCTCTCCCTAATAGGAGAGAAGCCAATATTGAAAGAAGACAATTATCAAAGCAATCACAGAAGCCCTATTTGTGAGATATCAACACCAGTGATGGAAAAGGTCCATCAGTGACAAGCAAAATGCTCAAGAACACATTCATAGCACAGGACCAGGACGGATTGCAGAGCCAATGGAAGCCAGGCCATGTACAGAAGAATGGTGACTGATATGGCTTCAAATATGTCACAATGATTATAGATGCTATGAAATATTATATTTCAAAGTCTTGATGCAAATTTATTTTTAAGCCATGGCTTTTTATGATGTTGAAATATTGAGTTAAATTTCAGGGAGTAATTAAAGTATGAGGGTTTTGAAGACTAAGAAATTTCAAGCATTTCTTCTGGGAAAATACTCAGAACTGGAATAGTTCTGGCAAATGGGTCCTCTAATCCCCTCTCAACCTTTCTTGCTTTTCTTTTAACTTAGAATGGAATTTTCTGTTCTTTTAATATGTTTTTTATTTATTTTTTTTTTTGGTACAGGATCTCAGTACAGAGTTGGGATGTGTAGTGGTCCTCCTGTTACAGCCTCCCTGGTGCTGGGATTAGAGGTCTCGCCACCACACTGAGACTGAATTGCTGTCTCAGCACGCCCCAAGGGCGGGCTGGCACCGCAAGCTGCAGATGGAACTGCAGCCCAGAGTCTGACTAAGCAGGCGCTTTACATCCTCGTTTTCAAAAGGACCTCCATGCTAATTTCAGCAGTGCTTGCAGCAGTCTACACTTCCATCCACAGTGGAGGGGATCTCTTTCTCCCCACAGCCCCTCCAGCATTTGTTATTGCTTTTTGATAATAGCCATTCTTTTTGGGGTGAGATAGAACATCAGTGTTATTTTAATTTACATTTCATGAATGATCAATGCTGTTGAACCTTTTTCCGTGTATATATATTTTTCCATATATTTTTTCATTTGCCGTGTATTTCTTCATCTGAAAAGTGTGTATTCATCTCAGATGCCTATTTTTTGACTGGGCCTTTGAATTTTGGGGCCCAATTATATTTGATCAATGTTGCATGCCTGTACCTGATCATTTGAGCAACTGCTTGGAAGACAGCCATATGCAATATAATAATTGTTAATTTCTTATCATGTGTTGAAGTTCTGTTCATTTTTATTGTCTCTTTAAAATCAATTTAGGGGGTCCTTCCATGCGTGTTGATATGATTGGCGGGAACAGAACATGTCTCTCTTCCTGCTTGGCTGTCTGAGCAGCTGTTGCCATCATGAATGACACAGTAACTATCCGAACCCGGAAGTTCATGACCAACTGACTTCTGAAGAGGAAACAAATGGTCATTGATGTCCTTCATCCAGGGAAAGCAACAGTACCTAAGACAGAGATTCGGGAAAAACTGGCCAAGATGTACAAGACCACACCAGATGTCATTTTTGTGTCTGGATTCAGAACCCATTTTGGTGGTAGCAAGACGACTGGCTTTGGCATGATTTATGATTCCCTCAATTGTGCGAAGAAAAAAGAGCCCAAACATAGACTTGCAAGACACGGCCTGCATGAGAAGAAAAAGACCTCAAGAAAGCAGCGGAAGGAACGCAAGAACAGAATGAAGAACGTCAGAGGCACCGCAAAGGCCAACGTTGGTGATGGAAAAAAGAAATGAAGTGTCTGGCAGTGAGCTGGAGATTGGAGAACAGCCGAAGGAGTAGAGATGCTGCTTCAGTGCCTGTCTGCAGTGCCTGTCTGCAGTGCCTGTCTGCAGTGCCTGCGAGTGTTTTTGCGAGAGGCTTTAATAAATTGTAAAACCTTAAAAAAATCAATTGAAAATGAAATTTCAAGCAATTATTTCCTGAGCAGGATGGAGGAGATGCTAAAAAAAAAAAAAAGAAAAACAAGGTGTCAAGGATGTGTACCTCTAAGAAAGAGAACTGAGGTCTCGGAGGTGATAGGAGAAAGAATGAGGCCGGAGAATAGTAAATCCAACCTGAAGGTAAGCACGCTGGATTTCTCCAGGTCACCTTTTCCTTCTCTGTAAAGAATCCTAGAATCATTTAATGTTTTAAAATCTATAAAGCAAAAAGAAGAATGCCTAAAAGACAGTAATCAATCAGCGTTTTTAACAAATGTTTACCCCAAGAGCCGTGATGCATGCTCACGCTGGGCTGGCTGGGTACACAGCTCAGCTGCAGGCGAGTGAGGTGTAGGTGTGGTGCTGCATAGACTGTAGTTTACCTTCTAAGCTAACACCCACTGGGAGTGCAAAGTAAGGCTGTTCATAACTATGCTACAGGGAGGTAAGTCAGGTTACCCCAAGCAAAATAAAACATATAGTTCCTTTAGCTAGCGTCCTGTGTCCTAACAGATAGGACAGAATCGCCCCATTCCTCAGTGGATTCGTATGAAGACAGGTAATGAAATCAGGTACAACTCCAAGAGGAGACACTGGAGAAGGACCAAGCTAGGACTGTGAGGAGTTGCATGTGAGCTGCAACACATTTATCCTCTGGGAGGTCACAAGACGATGTCTCATGGTCAAGACAATACTGAATATAAAGTTTTAAAAATAGTCATTGCCTGGACAGTGGAATATGCTTAACTGGGAATCTTTTTTTTTTTTTTTTCCTGTATTCAGTACTACTGAATCAATAAATGTTTGAAACATTAAAAAAAAAAAAAAAAAAAAAAAAAAAAAAAAAAAAAGTCCATCAGCTTCCTGTATTAGAAATGTAAAATCTGGGCTGGGGAGATAGCTCAGTGGTCTAAGTGCCTGCCTGGCAAGTGCAATGGCCCCGCTCTGATCCCTAGTACTGCATGTCCTGCCAGACCTGAAACCAAGCATGGTGGCACATCCTGTAATGCCAGTGCTGGGGAGGCTGAGACAGGAAGATCACTATGAGTTCAAGCTGGATAGCGAGACCCTGTACCAAATACATAAACGAGTAAAAGATTTTTAAAGAAGGAATGTACTATCTACTATCTCACCATTGTGAGAACTTGAAAGAGTAAATGGAATCTGAAAGGTATAATAGATACCATACGATGAAAGGGAGAGAATTACATCAATGGGAAGGGAAGAGTGGGCAAAGACAAAAGAAGGAAGAGAAAAAAGTGTATTTATGTATATATGCAAGATAATTTGGATAATTATATGGCTGATTTCAGCTGGGTTTTTTTTTTTCCTCCTTTTTGTAGTTTGTAACTTTATTTAGAATCAATAAACCATGAAACAGTTACAGTGCAGTAACAGCTCACTGCCAGTGAGAAAGTATCTTAGAATTTGCTTATTTACAAGCCTGTAAGCTTTCTGTGCCCATCAAACATTTCAGTCTATGTAGCCAAAGTCTTCTAGAATTCCATAATTTTCATCAATTTTATTTTCCTCCAATCCGAATTTTTTTTTGGTCCAAGATTTTATTGCAAATATATTATTGTTCCATGTGTTAACAGCTCCTTTGGCTACTTTATTTGGTTGATGTATTTCTTCCACAACTGTGGGTCACATTCTTTGTACTTTTATTCTTCTGCTTTGAGCTGTTCCCTTTGGTCCTGAAGTGAAGAAAGCTCTTTTGTTAGCATGGCTCTTTCTTCGGTCTCTTGCTATACAATTTTTGCTTTTTCAGTGTTTTTCTGTTGGTTGGAGTGCTTTTGGTTTCCTTCAGAGAGCTGAGATTCAAGAGCCTCCAATTTACATTTCCTTTCGTGGAGAGCTTTGCTTAGGAAAGTCTAACAACAATTAGAAGTTTCTGTCCTCTCACAGTCCATCACCGACTAAGCTTTGGAGAACTTCTTTTACTGACACAGCAGTGATTCCTTTCTCTGCGGGAGCAATCTTCTCCAAGCCTTTTAATTGAAAGACATCTTTAGCCTCAAAAAAAATATTTGTATCAGGCAGGCTCTCTTTTCTTCTGCACTCTGTCCTTGTTTTTTTTTTTTGGACATGGGGTGGCAGCTGGGCCATCTGGGGACTGGGACACGGCCTGCGTGGGCGAGGAGCACGTTTGATTTTGGCCTCTGCTGGTCTTTTGAAGGGAGCCATTAATGCTTAAATTTTTTTTTTTTTTTTTTTTTTTTTTTTTTTTT